>VWZK01007201.1:132382-208767 GCA_013396935.1 Baryphthengus martii
TTTTTTTTTTGTGTGTGTAAGATAAATATTTCACAAATATCACTCCACTAAGCTGAGAAACTTTTCCACTCGCCACATTGTTGAGCCGCACCAATAACCAATACGTGTTTATAACATTTCACCTAGACTCAAACAATGAATCCAGTCATGCCATGAGTAGCTTCTGAAATACCATTGTTCCCGGCCATGACATTATTTTCTAGGTCGCTATCACCTTTCAAAGTTATTAAATGTTATTCAGCCCTCCTCTTCTCTCCCCCTCCTTAAAATTCTCTCGGCAAGCCTGTGCCGCTCGGCGGCTCCCCTTGATTAGACTCTGTTGAGAAACGTGGAAGTGAATGATCTTTTTGTGCTCTTGTCCACGGCGACGGAGCGTTCGAGAAAGGCGGAATCGAGGCTTCCATCGCCCCAGCGGATTGTTGTGAGCTCTCTGAATTCCTCGGTTAGAACAAGAAGAGGTCAGCGTATCCCTTTGCGTTCGCTTCTCCACGCAGCGTTGCGACGGAGTCTCTTCTCTGCCCGGGTGAGAAAGCAGTGCTATAGGAAACTTTATTCTGGCAGCATGAGCTTCAGCCACTTTGGGAACGAGAGTTTTGGATTCCAACCAGTTTAAATTTTTATTGTGTTGGTTTGTTGGTTGGTTGTTTTTTTCCCCCTGAAACAAATTGCAAAGGGAACAAATAGCTTTTTGATAAGGTTTCGGGCCTTGATTTGGGAATTGTATTAGCAGGGAGGTGATGAGCATGGGGGTCTGGCACACAGCAGGGCTCAAACCTTCCCAAACTGAATTACAGAGAAGGGAAGGAAAAGGAGTTTATATTGCGGTCTTTCTAATGCCTTTAGAAATGCCTCGAAGTGATACATATAAACTCTCCGTAAAATATCCTGAAACTGGCTGCAGAAAACATCTTTTCCTCTTTGCCCTTAAAATCACTTGAGAGACTGATTTGTCCGGAAAGCCTGAGCAACTCATTTGAATGGTGAAAGTAAAAAAAAAAACCCACCCACAAAATCAACACCTATCGCTCAGCCTCAAGTCCTCACAGTTTGCCTAAACAGCGAGGGCTGGGGAAGAGGGAAGGAATGTATTATCTCGGAGTACATTTGTAATTTTTTACGATTCGGCCTTTGCTAATAGTTACCACCCAGCGTCGTTTTCAGACGCCGCCTTCTCCCCTCCCCAGTTTAGAATGGCAAATAACTCTGTGGGAAACGCCGACTCCCTTGAAGTGGGCGGTATTGGATAGCGAAGGGAGAAAAAGCCCAAGAAATAGAGAGGAACTGTTTTAACATAATCCAAGGGAATGATGAAACTGAGCAATGGAAAATACAGAGCAAACGTCAGGAATGAAGTTCTCAGAATTTTTTAGCCTTCAGGATTGAACGGTGAAAGTAAAGCGGTGGGAACTCTGTTGCTTGGGTCAGCTGCAGTTACATGAAATAAACTTTCCAGAGATTCCAAGAGGGAATGATATTCCACAGGTAAGAGACAAGAGGAGATGAAAATGTTCATGTCGTTTCTCAACGTAGAGGGGGCAAGTCAAACGCTGGGATTGGTCTATTGAAGCCTCATCGTGACTTAACTTCGTGCCTGTTGCCAGGTTAACTTGGCCATTGTTGATTAAACATAATAAAAACCCTTCTGCTGGCCAGGCCTGACCATGTCGCAATTTTGGGGCTTTTTATAAGCTGTTAAATGAGATGCTGACATCCTGTGTCTAGTATCTACAGAGAGGCTGAGCTGAAAGCCTTGGAGACCCTGAGGGGCTGACCTACATTACTGGTACTGTCAGTAGAGCAAGCTCATATATCTTTCAAGCTTTCTGACAATTTAAAGGGCAGTCAGCCGAGCCCAAATAGTTAATCTCTCTCCCCTGTCTGTCTCTCTCTTCCTCCCGCCCCCCCCGCCCCAAGATTCAAAGGGGAGGAGGAGCGCCAAGGAAAAATTTATTAGAGCACAGCATGCCCACTTCTTTTTTTAAAGTGAAATAATAAAAGAGTGTTGGATTTAGTTAAAATATGGTTTTGTTAAAATGGAAAGGGATTTAACCTCTTACTTCCCAGCAGTGAAGAGGGAAGAATCTTCACAGTGCCTGTGCCAGTGACAGCTTTTTTGTTGGTTTTTGGTTAAAAAGCACACATTGCCATCTGAAGGTAGAGTGGCTTCAGCCTGAGAGTCGCCATTCAAAAGCAGATGAGCTCTTTAGCCAGCAAAAAACAACCATCAAAGATGCTGGGAGTCAAACTGTGGAGCATCCCAAACCCATGTGGTGTGGGGAGGGGGCCAGAGAGCCTCCTGACCTGCAGATCAAAGGCTGATTGACCCCTTTCTCCATTCCCCTTTGGGAAATCAAAATCCAGCACCTACACCATGACTCCTCCGAAAGCAACGGTAAGAAAGCGTGACGCGTGCCCCAGTCCTCCCCCCCCCCCCCCCTTTTTTTTTTTTTTTTTCAAAAAATCTCGCTTTGTGAGAAGANTGGTAGAACAGCATGTCCATTGTAGGGAAATGAAAGAAGCATCCATCACTAAATCTAAATCCAGTTGTTCTCCTCTTTGCTTTCACCAAAGTGCTTGATCATTATAGATATACATCTTTATCATTTCCATGCAAAGGTGCCACTCAGAGGCACATTTTCCATCATTCCTCTCTTTATTATTAGATGGGACGAGCCTATAAGCATCTGTCACATGAAAACATGGCTATAAATAGCTGACCAGAAGAGTTGTCACCTGAAGGTTTGTAGCTTACTCCCGATCTGCTCTGACAGACGACCTCAGAATTGATGTGGCTTGGAAGAAGAGGCAACCTCTGGGAAAACCCAAACTGCCCAGCTCCTGCTGCGTTGCGCTTGCTGGGAAGCAGCCCTGTGCCACAGCAGGTATTGGTGATAAGGACACCAGCGCTATCTGCCCTCCTTCAGAGGCAGCATCCCCGAGCTCTCGCTGGCTTTCAGCAGGAACCGTGCGCTGGGTGGCAATCACCAGAGCACACAGCCCTTCCTTTGAGGTTTCTGGCCAGTTTTAACAATTCCCCTTCCCCCAGGAACTGTAGAGCGTGAGCAATGTAAAATAGAACCCAGTATCAACACTTGAACCAGGGAAATCTGGTTTCTGGGGGATTTCTGCCTTAGGGCATTGACCGCAAACTCAAATGGAAAGACCTTTTCACATCTGGAGTGTTTCAAAAGCGCTCTTTGCTGTGTAGATGAGTGGTTGTAAGGGCTGAGCTCGCGATTCTGCCTCTTCTCTGTCAGGACACAGAGGATTTCTTTCCTCTATCCGCCCATTTACATTAACACACAGGAATTTAATTATGAAGTCCTTATGTTCATCGGGAAGTCCACACCCAACTGAGAGTCAGCAACAAAGGTGTTAAGTAGGACTCTTATACTGCAGGATAGTAAAAATAAATTCTTTAGCCTGTCGCTTTGCCTCGCTCCGTTTTCTCCGTGTGCTTTCAAGTGCCTCTTCTTCCTCAGCCATATCAAATGCAAGCTGCTTCCCTTCATTTTCAAAGTCCATCCCAGCCTGTTCTGCTCTCTATCAGATTTCCTCGGGCTGAGGAGGGGAGTGCCTGCCTGCCTTTTTGCTGGCTCAGCCTTCATCATCTACTCATTAAATTTTCAAACAAATGACTTTGTGTTTTCTTCTACCTCTCCCTTCGTGCGTGGAAGGAGCTCCCCGTCGGGGTCTGCGAAGCCATTTCATTACAGTGCTTCAGAAATCCTTCCTTAACTCTTGCCTTTGCTGAGATGCTGCCGACAAAAAAAGCCTTGTTATCAGCGGGGCTGCGACGGCGCTGAGCCTGCGGCCGGTCACACTGACCCCACTGTTTCCTTGAGTCTCCAGGTCACAGGGACTTTCTCATTTTTGCTGGCAGAGAATGCAGTGAAAATTCAAGCTGCTTAACCCCATCCCCAGCTTGATAAGGCGTGGGAGGCCAGAGCAACGGCGGTGGAGGTTGATTGTGATGTCCTGAGGTATTTGTGGTGGGCAGGGAGGAGAACAGGGAATCATAGAATGCCAGGTTGGACAGGACCTCGAGGATCATCTGGTTCAGCCTTTTAAGTACAAAGTTTAAATGAGGTGGCCTCTGTCAAGTTGTGTCTTAAAACTGCCCAGTGTAGGGGAGTCTACCACTTCCCTTGGGAGATTATTCCAAAGTTTATTCGTTCTCATTGTAAAGAACTTCCTTCTGGGCTTGAGTGGTCACCTCATGGAAGTGGTCACCCTGTTTGGATGGGTATTACGATACACCTCAAGGACTCCTTAGTCTGGATAAACGAGGAGTTTAAGTCAAATGATAAAGGAGTATTCAGTGTCTGGAACACATCCTGGGGAAATAACACTGTATAGACCCAATCCTGAAGTCTCAGTTTGAAACATCTTCATTTTTTCAGTTTTGGTTGTCTCAGCAAGATACTTGAAGAACTAACCATTCATTTTTTTTTTTTTAAATTACATAAAAATGTTTTTTAAAATGTTTTTTAAAATATCCAGGCCAGCTCCTTTGGGCAAGTAGTATGAACAGAGTGCAAGACAAGAGCCGTTCCCCACGGACTTCTCAAAACCCAACCTAAAACCCACCCCTCAATGCAGAAGGGGTGAAATGTTTCCAGTCGCTGGGACTTGTCATTCTCCTTGACTTGACTTCTTTGCAGCGGAGCCGTGTAGCTCCCTAAAATCCAGCAAGCTGGAGCAGTCAGGAGGAAGCAGCTGCAGGATGGTTTTCACAATCCAGGAAACGAGTTCAAATCGTCTAGATATTTATCAGTCAATGTCAGGAGAAATTTATTTGCAAGTTTAACTTAAATTATGATAGATCCAGTCTATTCCTGTTGTTTCTCTTCCTGTGCTGTGTGCTTTTTCTTTCCTGAAGGTATTAAATAGCTCCATAAATCCTGGTAATTCTTCATTCATGGGATTTAAGGAAAAAATCCAGGAAGAAAGTTGTCAGGAGAATGGACAGTTAAGCAGCTATTTTCAGAGCACGTGCTGCCAAAAAGCTAATTGTTTGAGTGTTAGAGTCGTTTCTGCCACATCACAGAGTTAGCTAAGGAAGGTGGTTTCTTGTAACAGCTTTTGCTAAAACATCTGATTGCTCGATTCAGGTCTCACAGCAAACTTTTTCAGATGGAAAGAAGAATTTTTTTTTTCCTAAAGCTGCATTATCATCCTGCTGTTACAGCCAGCCTCCAAATCTCTTTTAGGGTGGGTGGGAATGAATGGCCTTGCTAATCTTAGTGATAATGGACTTTTTAAAAAACTTTTTTCGGGGAGGTTTTGCACGTTGTGTTTGCGTTAACGCTGGGGCTCTTCTTTGACTGTGCAAGTACTGCAAATCTGGGAAGCAGGCAGAATAATAACCAGATGTCATGATAGTGGAATTCCTAAGAAAACCTTGCATCAGTACAGCTGTTAAATAGATAAATCTGAACCATAGAATCATAGAAGGGTTTGGGTTGGAATGGACCTTAAAGATCATCCGGTTCCAACCCCCCTGCCACGGGCAGGGACACCTCCCACTAGAGCAGGTTGCTCAAAGCCCCATCCAACCTGGTCTTGAACACTTCCAGGGATGGAGCACCCACAGCTCTGTTCCTTGTGTTGCTGCGAGTGGGAGATAGGCAGAGCAGGTGTATGGTGCTCTAATATTGCAGCCCCATCCACAAAGTGGGTTCCTTAGTTTAATCGTAGTTCTTTGTCATTTTTACCTCTATAATTCTTTCCCAGATTTGTACCCCAAAGATCAGTGTGTTTAAACTGAAGAGTCCTCTATGCTTAAAGAGTGTAGGAAGCCAGATTGGACTCTGGAATTTACTTTTATTCAAAGAAGCTGCAGATAATAAACTTTGAAAGCTGCACCTGACATCTAAAGTCATAACTAAGCTGTCCTTTTCCTTCTCTGGTACAGTCTCAGTTAAAATAAATGCTATAAATAAAGTCATAGCTCTAGGCAATCAGAAGTGTGAAAAGAATTCTTCCCATCTCTAGCCTCTGCTACGCACGTTTCTCAAGGATAAGGCTTTTTACTTTGTATGCAGAGGTTTTTTCCCCTGTAAACCTTCCATTTCCTTGTTGCGTGTAGTTCTTCAGAGCTCGTCTATGAAATGTGAAGGAAATCATGAATGTAAGTCCAGAAAACAGCTTAGTGGAGTAGCTCTGAGCTGTGCAGTGGAGGCAGCCTGGCCGGAGCGATCCCAAGTCAAAGTCCATGGAAAAGTTCCCGTGCCTTCAATGGTTTTTGGATCTTGGCCCACGGTTCTGGCTTCCCACCTTGTTTCCAGCTGCTAAAGTACATTAAAAGAGGCTAAAAATACATCAAATAGTTTTCTGACATGATTTTTTTCCATGTAAGCAACTGCTTTAGTTGCCATTTTGTCTTGTGGGTGGTCCATGACCCTATCTATTGATACCACGGTTCATGTGGTAAAGAAACGAGGGCACTCTGGGGTGGATACTTTTCCAGTTAGCAAATATAAGTTAGAGACAGAGGGACTGCAGAAGAAAAAGTGAATAGTGAGTCTCAGCAGCTGTTACTGATCTCGTGCTAATGCAGATGTCTAAAGGAATGGTGGAGAAAGGAAGGAAAGAAAAAAGTTTGTATTCTAAAAAGGTAGTTCTCAATTTTAAGGAGAGAATGTCCCTTCAGGATATGATAACGTGGGCAAGTTCTGATGGATTGGATGCGTTGTACAAGGCTGAGGGGGTGAATGCATCTCTCAGCTCTTCTATCCAGCATCTTTTTCTCTAGGTTATTCCTCTTCCTGAGTCACAAAGTAGGGACAGAGACAGAGAGACTTTATTTTTCCCTACCCAAACAAAAGGGGTTGATAGAGGCACCAACATGCAAAGTATGAATTTCAGTTCCAACGTACCCATTTCAATCAATTAGAATTCCCTAATTTCAGCAGAACTGGGGTAAGACTTCAAATTCTCTTTGTTTTTTGAGGAAGGCAGGTGATGAAACTCTCTCTGTGCTCCTGAAGAGCACAAGGGCTCGTGCGGTGCAGCCGATAACGCACACGGCCCTGGGACAATAGTTACCTCTAATTTTGCTGGAGTGCTGCTCCATCCTTTCCCTTTTCTGTGCTTTTCCTGTTTAGATCATGAATTCTCTTCATCAGGAATGAATCTTACTCCTTCTCGACGTGATCTTTCAAGCATGCGATAACTGGTGGTAGCAGCAGTCGTGATATTTTCTTGAATATTCCCTCAGGAAAAGCCTGACAGAAACCAATTCTGTCGGCTTCCAGCTCACAGAATTTTGGAATCATTTTAGCCATGTATCAGAACAAAACCTGAGGATTTGGAGTAACTCAAAGCTTTGGAAGAAGTTTGATTCTGCTCTGAACTTGAGCACTGTGGCTTTACTTTCTGGAATAAAAGCCTTGCCTTTGAGCATCTGTGAACTCTGCGCAAGTTCAAAAAGCAGAACCAGACCCACACTTTGTGGCTTCAGCCCATCTTTCATTCATTAATTTCTAAAGTATTTTACGGCCTCGGTTATCTGGCTGCTTCCTGATGCCTTTAACAGCTTCCTCAGAGCAAGTGAAGCTAATAAATTTACAATCACTGTTCTTAGGGAAGTCTTAAGGAGAGTCAGTTTCTTTAAAAATAAAGTAAAATAAAAAAAAAGGGGAGGGAGGGAGGCTTCGTTGTTTGATCTGCGTAACGTCTGGCAGTTGGTAGGGAAACAATACAAATACCAGTGGTGACTGATGAAATTTATAGGAAGAAAATTTGATAATTGAGCGTGCAGGAAAATGTACGACCTGGAAGACGCTGGCTCAGTCGCTGGAACTCACCGTTCGGCTTAGGAAAGAGCATTCCCAGTGGCATTCCCAGCTCAGGGCCCTCCGTGACAGCACAACTTGTTAATCATCACACCATCAGACTGGCCAGAATGCAGCTATATAACTTGGGCTTTTGTGTTGCCGTGGATGCTATCTAAGCATTCCTGGAACAGTAATTTCCTTTTTGACCTCCATGGAAACAGTCATAAAACAATTCTTAAAATGTCAGGAGAAACTGCATCTAATGGTGGTGCTTTAGCCAAAGAAAACATAGTTCAGTTTTGAAGCATTCCCACCAAAACACTGAAATCTTAAAGCTACTAATAGGCTGTGCATCAGTGCCTGAGCACTTTACCATGACATTTAATAAAATGTAATTCATATACCAGCTTTACTGAAATCACGGTATTCGCCACGGTACGATAAAAAACTTTCCTGAGGAGGTCAGGCAAAGAGAGAAGGGCACTGGTGACGGCCGAGCTCGAGGCACGGAAGGACCAACTGGCTTGTATCATAGACTGGTTTGGGTGGGAAGGGACCTTTCAAGATCATCTGGTGCAACTCCCCTGCAGGNCCAGATCTGGAGCCAGCCCTGCAGGGGGGTCTCTCCAGAGCCCTGGGGGCAGATCCCCCCCGACCTTGCTGCCCACACCGCTGGAGATGAGCCCAGGATCCAATTGGCTTCTGGGCTTGTGTGCTCTGTAATATTGCAGCGTGATAATTGGTAAATATTTAAAATCACGTCATGCTCCTTTAAATATTTGTCCGCTGGTGAAAGGACTGCTGGGACTATTGAGAAATGTATCGCACAGTAGATTTCACAAGAAGAAAGATGTGCCATCTGTGAGCGTCAGCGTAGAGAGCAGCGGTGTGTGCCTGTGTGTTTGCATTCTTAAAATGATTTGAATTTTTTTCTGATGCTGCTCTTTGGCAGCAGGGAAAAGGAGAAGATTCCTCCTGCGTTTTTATGGATAAATTCCCTCCTGAATCTCAGGCCTCTTGCTGTTTAGGGAATTGGAGGAGGGAAGGGAGGGACAATCGAACGTACCAGGGGAGGAGCTGCAATTTGTTTTGTATCTTGCCTAAATCGTTCATCACAGCACTCCATGGCTGAGAAGCCTTCGATTGTTGTTGCCTCGTGTCAGATCGGATCCGGTGCTCGGTTCTGTGTTTCCTTTGAAGCAGGGTATCCATGTTGAGTTCAATGAGCTACCAGTGCCAGGAGCAGTCATCTCTGGCCTTGTGCTGGGCGCGATGACAGGGGAGAGCTGGCACAGCAATCGTACACTCACAGAATGGGTTGGGTCGGAAGGGACCTTAAAGATCATCCGGTTCCAACTCCCCTGCCGTGGGCAGGAACACCTCCAGCTAGAGCAGGTTGCTCAGAGCCTCATCCAATGTGATCTTGGACACTTCCAGGGATGGGGAAGCCAGAAGCTCTCTGGGGCAACCTGCTCCAGTGTCTTACCACTCTCACACTGGAGAATTTCTTCCTAATATCTAATCTAAATCTCCCCTCTTTCAGTTTAAAGCATTACCCCTCATCCTATCGCTACACTCCCGGACACAAAGTCCCTCCCTCATCTTTCCTCTAGGCCCCTTTTAAGGAGTGAACGACTGGACGCTGCCCTGTGCTGGGAGATGCTGGGCTTCCTCTGCTTCTCTTGAAGTCGGCATGTTGGGCTAGTAATGCACCCCCAGATCTGGAGAATCTCGTTGCCTTTATCCTGTTTCAGAGATAAGGACCCCGCTGTGAGCGGCTGGCTGCCCTTCCTCCGCTCTAACGTTGATGGACGTCGAGAGTCTGGTAGGGAAAACTTCAAAAGGTTCCGAGAGGGACTTCACGCCAGCACACAAAGTTCAACTGCTTGTGGGAGGCCCATCCAAGCATATCGAATGCTTTGGGGCTAGAATTTGGACTGTGAATCTTTCAGGATTAGTTTCTCTCTCGTCTGCTGGAGGACAGTAATTCCTGTTGCCAGCAAGGCTCCAATACCAGGAGAACAGGCACCTCTGAAATTTTCTGAGATTTGAGTTTCCATCCTGAAGATTATTGTCTGAAATCGAGTTGTGCTGATAGATAGGGGAGAGAAGAGAAAAGAGCACTTAACCAAATTCCTTCAGTGTTGGCTATGGCCGGGGTGTGCTTCGAGGTTTTGATGAAAGCCAAAGTCAACTCTTTATTAAAACTGGCTCAGGCGTCCCCGGTTCGTGAGTGGCTGTCGTGTGGGTTCCTGCTTATACCCCACGTTTCTTTAATTCCTGGATGTTTCAGATTACCTTCATCTTTTCACCCTGGAGTATTTCATTTTTATACACTGTTTTAATATAACCAAAGTGTGGAAAGCTTATGAAAAAATTCTGTGGGAAACGCTTCGTACGGTATTTAAACTCCACTTTAAAACTTTCCAAATTCCTTTAAATATTTCTCCCTGCTTAAGCCCTTCTGCACTTTGGACCACACCACAGTTTTGGGAGATGCTGCCTACTCATTTTATTTGTATAGTTTTATTTTGCTAATATTTTTAATTGGAACTGAGCTAAGCTGGTTCTCTGTAACTGATAACGGGTATCATGTAACCGATGTGGGTGTAAACTCGCACCCTTAAGACAATTTTTAAATTGTATTTTTAATCCTCTTATCTCTTCTGTGAATCGTCAGTCTGGCTTGTAGGTTTTCTGGAGAGAATGATTTAATTATGAATGAATTCCTTCCTTTTGGATTTGTTTATTTTAAAGAAAGATAAGTTATCTTGCTTTCCATGAGAGAGAGAGAGAGCAATTAAAATATTTCTAATTATAAATTTGAGAGTGGTGTAACTCTAAGTACTTTACTGGCTGGGGTAGCAGAAGTAGAACCAATGGAAGCATGTCAGAAAATTGATGAGCCTGGGAGTGTGAACGTCAGGATGAAATGATAGGAAAGGGAAAAGTAACAGAAAATTGCAGGAATAATGAAATAAATGGAGATACATAATCAGTGCATCATTCTTTTTAGTTACCATCTACTTCATGGTATTTATAGTGGTATTTACTGTTCAGCCAAGTTGCTTGGTGTAGACAGGCAAGTTCTTCAGAAACCTACCCGGAGAAAACCGGTAAAATGTCTTTTATTTGCTTCTTGTTCCTTTGCGTCTGAGAATAAAAGCTTTAGGATACACAAAATCCAATCAAAACCAGAGTGCTAAACCCCCACTTGGGGCTGGAAGTGGAAGGGTCGGAAGGAAGCCTGAAGGGAGAGAGCAGGAGAGCTGGGGGTTATAATTTTAATATCTGGAGGGGAGTGTAGGTATCACAGAGGACCTGTGGAGAGTTTACTGGCTTGTGATAACGTGGTGGAGCTCGAGTGGTTGAAAAGTCAGGCCAAAGCAAAGAGATATTGCATCTGGCAAGTTTTGTTATACTCCCATGTGATTGTCAGCTCATAGAAACAGGAATGTGAATATTTCTTTTGTCCCCTCAGTGTCCATAAGGAGTGATAGGCCGTGTCCCAGACGTGGGCAATTTCCTCTTGCCAAGAATGAGTCCGAGCAATATTGTGAAGAGCCCAACATCAACCACTTCTTCCTAACTTAAGAGCTGTGATTTCATTGGGAGCCTCTTTCTAGTCAAAAATAAAAGGTGTCTGCATCTGTGCTGCCTTGCTCTGCTCCATCCAGGCTACTGCTCTGACATTTAGGAGGAAATCCCGGTTTCCCATGTTCACCTGTTATTCACAGAGTGCCAACATCCCACCAGCAGCATTTATGGACCTGTTCGAGTGGGTCCAGAGACCACAAAAATTATCCAAGGGCTGGAACCCTCTGCTGGGAGGCCAGGCTGAGAGAGTTGGGTTTGTTCAGCCTGGAGAAGTGAAGGCTTCAAGGGACACCTTGTGGCCTTTCAGGACTTCAAAGGGGCCTATGGGAAAGATGAAGAGGGACTCTGTATCAGGGAGAGTGATGCTGGGATGATGGGCAATGGTTTTAAATGGAAAGAGGGTAGATGTAGATTAGATATTAGGAAGAAATTCTTCACCATGATGGTGGTGGGACTCTGGAACGGTTTGTCCAGAGAAGTTGTAGATGCCCCATCCCTGGAAGTGTTCAAGGCCAGGTTTGGTGGAACTTTGAGCTACCTGCTCTAGCTGAAGATGTCCCTGCTCCCTGCAGGAACTAGATGATTTTTGAGGTCCCTTTCAACTCAAACTGTTCTAGGATTTACAACTAAAAAGTCTGAAATACAGTGGGCAATCCAATTCCCAGCTCCAGTTAAGTTCAGCACATACTGAGGCTTCCTCTGTGAAATCATCTATAATAACACATTTCACCTCCTGATGCTGTTTCCCTTCAATTTTAGCAAGTTATTTTTTCAATGGAAGAGACTACTTTTGCTTGGGCCGTCATTCTGGTAATTCACTGGACACATTGCGATAATCCCTCCGTTCAAACCGAAGGGAGGGAAGCAGATGCCAAGGACCATCTAGCGGAAGGTCTTCCAAGTTTCCACCTTGACGTCGGTTGAAAAGGAGGATAAGCACGACTGCACGGGCATTTGGGATTCACTGCAATGCAAATTTCAGGCCATCTGCTGGAAAAATAACTGCAGGATGTTTTGTCTGCTTTTATTGGTACACCTCGAGGAAAATTTGAGCCTTCTCAAGGTGGTGGTATATTAATAACACGGTAAAAACCTTCCTTGGATATACATGGTTTCTTTCTCCAAAAAAAAAAAAAAAGAAAAAGTGCTTGGTGTTTGCATTGTTAGTAGAAAAGGAATTGAAATTGGAAATTTTTAGACATTTTGCCTCTTCTCACCAAAAATTCTTCCTTTCGAGCTCGGGGGCTTGGTATCCTCATCGGTTTGGACTGTTTTTTTTCTGGTTCTGTGACATTGACCATGAACCTCTGATACAATGGAGTATTTAAGCACATACTGAAGTCTTTATTAAAGTTACTCATGCGCTTAAGCGCTCTGCTGAACCGGGCGCTGAAATGCGCTCAGAAAAAATGGATTTGAGGCTTTTTTTGTTAAAGTTTTACCCGGGCACTTGGCACGTTAAGTGCGTGTCATGCGCGACTCCGAGTAATTAACATTCCTGTTAAGATTCCTTTAAAAATTCAGCAATATGGGACTCTCTTCAAAGAAGTGGCTTTTTCAACCTTTGACCTTTCCGAGTATTTTTAGGGAATTGCCAGGATGGGTACGTTTAAACTGTTCTGAGTTGCTCCTTCCGTTATAAAATGTATTATATTAATGTGAGTGGCCCATAGAGTCTGCTTTTGGGGGGAGAGAGCATAAAAAGGGACTTTGATGACCGATAAAAGGCCCCAGACAGGTTCTTCATGGTGTCTTCTTGCTGGAGGAGGAAAAGGAGAGATCTTCTCACCTTCACAGTAGATCTTCCTCTTCATTTGTACTTCAGGGAATACTTAAGATTAGGGAAGGGCTGCTATTCTCCTCCAAAACCACTCACACCTCCAGAAGAACTTACTCTAAATGACATTATAGGAAGAAGGGCATTTTTCTGCGGCTCGAAGCATCTTAAATGGCTATCAAACCCCGCCTCACAGCCGTCAAGATGACTTACAAGCTCTGGGCCTGCAGGAGCGGGGACGCTCGGCAGTTTTGACGCAGGAGGATTGTCCTTCATCCGGAAAATAAGAACCAGCTTCTCCAGCGCTTTCAGTCTCACACACTTTTCCCGAAGAGTGGTGCTGGAAAGGGGACAGTTACGTGATACCTGATGGACTCGAACGCTTAAAGAGCAGCTGGGTGAAATTTTACTATATTTGGATAATCCTGTAGCACTGAGGCAATCCAATATTTTGTTTCAGATGGCTGGTATTTTTTTTTTTTCCCCTTTCCTACGCAAGCAAGTTGGTGCTTTCTTAAATATTGACATTAATCTCCTCAGTTGGAAGCCAACCAAGCTTCTGTATTTCTTATCCTCCCAAGTCGTCTGTACTTTAGATCTGTTTACCAAACGGACTCTATTGCATTCCCATAAATCCCGTAATTCGAGTTTGCTGTGATATTAATTTATTAGCACACAGGCATTTTCAACATCAATTACGCTCTATCTCACAACAGACATAATTCTCTCTTCAAAGGAGGTAGAAAGCTCTGCAGCTCTTGGCTTTCCACATCCCCTCCCCTCCCTCCGCCCCGCTGCAGGGCGGCTTTGAGGCACTGGGAACCTTCATCCCTAGAGCAGTTAACAGAAAAATAAGTATTGCTACCGCCGTGTTATTTTGGGTTTCCTGATATTTTGTTGAAATGCTGGGCGTGTACCCGAGACACTTTTCCCGGAAAATAAATCCACCGCCTTTATGTTTGTAGAAACAGGCTTAAAATTCTGATGGGAGGACAAACTTCTGCCTCAGAGAGCGGTCAAAATGTAAGTTGAAATCAGTGTTGAGATTTTAGGGGGAAAGAAGAACAGCAAGTTAGTTTATTTTTTTTTTACCTGAACAGCAGGAATAAATGTCTAGAGATGTACCCATCTTCATTTCTACCCAGAGCTTCCCACTACACCAAACTTTGCCCGTTAAGGGAGAACGATACCAAGTGTTTATTTCTTAAAATGAGAAATGACAAAAGACAACTATTTGAAAAAGACCTTCGTGCCAGATCTACTCTCCATCTCCTAATACTGCAGTCGTTTGTG
Organism: Baryphthengus martii; assembly: GCA_013396935.1. Lineage (NCBI taxonomy): Eukaryota > Metazoa > Chordata > Aves > Coraciiformes > Momotidae > Baryphthengus > Baryphthengus martii. The sequence goes on from VWZK01007201.1 coordinate 146,831, forward strand.
GGGGGGGAAAGACAATGAAAAGGAAAAACTGCTTGAATGAAAAAGAGTCAAGTGCCTTCATTTTCTTCCTTACGTTGGGCTGGAATATGAGTGGTGCCTTGGAAGGGAAAAGTAACAGAAATAATTATAATACTTGCCTCTGGTTTTTTTCACTCAACGTTTCAGAAGTTTTCAGTTTATGGTGAAATGAGAGACTCCCTTTTTTGCATTTTTTTCTGACAACCCAGTGAATCACTACAATACAAATCGCCTCCTCCCGTGGTGAGAATTGCTGTGAGGGGATTCTAGAGGCAGAAAATCCCTAATATTTGTCTCATTTCCTTTTTTTTTTTTTTTTTTTTCCCAGTTGCCCAGTCAGCCCAGCCAGGGCAGCTCTGGATCCCATGAAATAATGGAAGGTTGTCATCCTTTTGAGATTTATTCCTGTGCAAGCTGCCACAGGAATTGCAGCCTCCCTATTATTCAATTTTTTTTTTCTTAATTTCCCCCTATTTCTATATTTTTAATTTAAATTCCCCCTCGTTCTATATTTTTAATTTTAATTCCCCCTCCTTCTATATTTTTAATTTTAATTCCCTTTCCTTCTATATTTTTAATTTTAATTCCCCCTCTTCCTATATTTTTAATTTAAATTCCCCCTCTTTTTTTTTCGTTATTAATTTTTAACAATAGTTGTTCTTTAGTAGGTTATTAATCCAAATAGAAGCGGAGTGATTTTTTTTCAAGTCCCTTTCCACGGGGATACCTTTCCAGCTTGCCACACTAAACTGCAGCACAGATGTTAAGCACATTTAACTGCACAGGCAGCGTGCGCAGATTTTTAACATAACTTGTCTTGAAAATATTTATTCAAGCCAAGACAACAGAAAATTAGAGTAATTTGATTGCTCGGGTTTAAGGAATAGATTACTACTGTTCCAGATGTAAGAAACAACAGAGCACTTACTCTCTCTTGGCTCCTCATACCAACCATCTTTGCTATTATGTTCCTAGTAAATCTTTGCGAAGTTGAATACCTTTAAAGATTTTCAGTTTCAACTTTTGCCAACGAGCATTACCAGAATTTCACCCCCGAATAAGCTCATTACGAAGGCTTCCAAAAATACCCAGTGCTCCAAGGGCGCGATATTACAAAGCAGAGCTATAAATCATCTTTGCCGTGAAATAAAGGGTGCCAAGACGTCTCCATCACCGACTCGGTGCTCGGACTACGCGGGGCTTTCAGCTCTCAGTGCTGATTAAGTTGAAAGATCAGGCAGTTGGCACAAAAGATGTGTGATCTGAGTTGCTGGTTGGGTTTGGTTTTTTTTCCCTTTTCCTTCTCGTCTTCAACTAAATCTTCTTTGTTTAGATTCGCAATTATCGCTCAACCTTTTGGACCTGGTTTTATGGTTTTTTTTTTTACCCTCTCCATTTATATGACTTAAAATGACCATTTTTATGCTTAGTCTTTGTATCTCTCCCCACGTTTCTGAATGTATAGCAATGTGCCATAGGAAGAAAAGCAAGAAATGCCAGCTGGGGATTAAAATACTTCTTTCTAAGCTCCTGTGAGCCGATCCTACGGGAAACGACGGCCCAGTTGGCAAGCGGGGCAAAGGCCAACGGGCCAGCGCCTCCTCATGCTTGTAAACCATCCTTATACTTTTCACTTTGATGTTTTATATCTAGATGGCTTTTTGACTTGTTAACCTGAACGTGGCGTCCACAGATGTGAAGTTTTCTTTGTGTAAGAATCGCTCATGCAGGCGTGGAAACCAGGCTCCCAGCTCCGGAAGCGCGTTGTCTCCAGGTTGACTAGAATCAAACAGAGCTGGGCAGATGCTCTTGATGAAATCACCATTTTGCTGTGGATCTCATCTCTCTTCTCTTCTAGGTACCGTTTTTATGGAATCTTTTATTTCTGCTGGTATTTGCCATTTTTTAGGACTCTGTTAAAGACAGAGAGTCAATGATTAGGAGAGAGAAAATAAAGGTGCAGGGGTCGCGTGCTGTTAAAGAAAGGATTGTTCTCAAGATGTCTCTGCTGATTCTCTCCAAAGAGCATGCTGATCTTTTCTCCTCAGGCTGCTCTGCTTGTTTGGAAAATTATTTTTCAAGGATTAGCTTTCTCCCCACCCCCTGTCCTGACCTTTTTCAACCCCAAAAAATGCCCACTTTTAGGATTTTTCACAAAGTGCACCATGCAACTTAACATGTGCTTCTTTACAGCCCTTCTCTCGCTGTCCCACCATCTGTCTCTGCTCCAGGAGTACGTGGAGGAGAGACTGTAAAACCCTCAGTCCATTGTCTGGTTTTACTTGAGGACCTTATTTTGGGGTAAAGATGAGCTCGAGGAAATAGTCTTCGTAATAGGTCTTGTAAAACAGGTCCCTGTGTTTGAAATGACTTCCTTAAATCCATCCTTCTTTTCTGGCCAGCAAAGAATGCTGTCTTTTTCTTTTTCTTTTTTTTTTCCTTCAGTAATGCTGTATATTTTTCCTGTCAGAGCCGAGTGGAAGGAGTCATTCAGGTGAAGTAAAGCACCGTTTCTGCTCCCTTTTGGATCAAACCCTGTAGCTCCCTTAGCCTGGCTGTATCTCCGGATATCCGTACGGTCCGACCACCGTACACCTTAAAGCCGGCCTTAGCCATCGGCGTTTGCGAAGAACAGCACTTGAAATCACAGTTCCCTAAAACTGGAGGTAGTGAAAGCAGGAAATGGAAGTGGATAAATGGTTTTGGGCTGCGAATCGGGTATTGTGGAGCTCTTAATAGTGCTGTGTATGCTCTAGCCCCTGGAAGTCTGGTTTAGTTGTCTAACGGGAGGTTGCCTTTATTTCTGTCCTTCCACGTTCGCCTTTGGAAGAATACAAATGTTTGCATACTAAAGGTTGTTAGGAGCTGACTTTCTGCTTAAATACCAGCACCTTGTGTCATTTTTCACACAATAGGCAGGACGGAGCGTAGCGCCCTTTAAAAGGCAACTTGAGCCCTGCTGCTAAATGTTAGCTGACAGCCCAGTAAAAACAAAAGTCTTCATTTCTCTCATTTGTCTGCTTTCTAACCAGCCAGCAAGCGCGCCCAGTGCTCTTATTGAGATCTCCAAGCACGCGGCAAGGAGAAATCCTCGGATTCTAAGATTGCTGAGTACACACAAACGGTGCCGCGGTGTCCTCGCCCTGTGCCAAAGCAAATCTCTGACTTATGTAATTCTTCTCCTCGGTGTTTGAGTTAGGTGAAACGTTCGGCCGGCCGGAGTCGCTTGTTGGAGCGCGCAACCTCTGGGCTCCTGCGGTTTATCGAGGTGCCGCCGGCAAACGCCGCGGCGTTGGATTTCACGCAGCCGCTGCGGAGCGGGGTTGGCTTCCTGTTCGCCCGTGCCGTGGATTTCCAGTAACGTGGTTCTACGTGAAGTATAAATCGTGTCTTTTCGATCAGTTGGAGCTTTGGGGCTAGAGAATGCCACGTTCACGTGCTAACCCCGTTTAGCCCAGGAGGTTTTTGATGTGACAGAAAGCTCCAAACCAACAGTCTCCAAGTCAAGGGGCTGCGAGCCTGCGCCGCAAGACCACGTAACTATCCCAGTTCAACCGGTCTTGACCTTATTTACGTCTGCGGTCTGTGAAAGTGCCAGCTATTTAGGTTCTGTGAACTTCAGTAAGGTGACTCTGGTGGCTGCAGAGCAGGGGGAGTTTCCCTCTCCTGAATGATGATCTATCTACCATGTGCAAATAAACATGAAATCGAATTAAAACCTAGAGCGTGTAGCTTGCGGTAGATTGGGTGCAGATGAAAGGGCCGGCGGGCAGGCAGCGCGTGATGGTTTAGAAGGGCTTTCAAACATTTCATACCCCTTTCTTTGCTTTGACTTTGCTTCCTTTGTTTTCGTGGCTTGTTACTTGTAGAGCAGTTGTGAGCTAATAGCTTTGTAAGGCACTTTTCTTCCACTTGTGCAGCTTTGCAAAGTGCTCAGTGTTTCCTAATTGAATAGCAGCTTTACTGTTGACTTCTGTGGAAGCACAAGTGAGACCAAGTGCCTCTTGAAAACCACGCTGGTTTCCCTGGGGTTTTCTTTTTTTGACTCTTAGTTCGTAAAATAAAAGTAGTAGCACCATCAAGTGATAATTGTAACAGTGGGAATCTGAGCGTGTTCCTCGATTTCTGTTTGATCCCAGTGTCACCAGACAGTCCTTTTGATGGGACTGAAATAAGGAAGAGGGAACATAGAGGTATTAATTTGCTATTAAGAGTTGATTGTTGAGGAAAAACTCCTGCTCAGATCAGTTATGTCTCTTTTCTGGTGCTGCGTGTTGGTTTTGCTCTGCACTGAAGTGCTCAGGGTGGGGGAATCTCCTGTTTCCCGTGGTGACCTCTCTTGCCTGACCCTTTCCCATCATCAGTGACTCTTGGTACCGCTGAGACTTTCTTCTCAACCCAATACATGAGAAGCTAATTCCACCACACTGTTCTCTGCTGCCTTCCAAGTATTATGAAGTATTTTTGTATTTGTATATTTGAAAAGTAAACCCACCTGCACTGCTTTACGTAAATACGTGCTGAGATCTCCAAGACTCCTGTCTCTGCAGTGCAGTGTTTATCCACTTGGAGCAGAGATCAAGTTCTCCTTGCCTGGCACGATGTCAAGCATAATGGCGCTAAGTAAGCCAAATCCTGGAAGCTTTGGGCAGCCCTGTATTTATCCTTGTTAGTTAGATCTCCCTCGACCACTGTGGGAACCCTCCAAGAACCGGGAAGCAACGTACGGATATGGACAGGAGCCTCCAGAGGAAGAGCTCAAGGCAATACATGCAAAACTGGTGAGGTGTGAAGCGTCCCTTGACCACAGAAGGTCGGCTGTGCTAATGTCTGGAGGTTTGCCAGAAAAATAAATCGGCTTTTTGGTCCTGAGAAAGCAGCAGGCTCTTTTAGGTGCCACGGTGTGTGCCGCAAAGCGTGGAAATGCAACGATGATGTAGCTTTTCTTTTCTCCAGCCACTCTTAAAGGTTTCCAGATATAAAGGGAGACCTCTTGCAAGAGTCAGCTGGAAGGCGGGAACATGTACAGGTGCCTCATCCCATTTGCCACCTCTGGCTCCTCTCATTCCTGGGAAGTAGGAGTCTGTCTTTGGCTGATAGAAAGAGTGCAAGATGTGAGGATGTTACCATATATATAAGGACTCATCTCTGATTCCGTTTGTTAAGTGAGTTTGTCACATGTTTAAACGCAGTAAAATGTTCAGAGAAGTTTGGTTTCTTTCTTGTAAGGCAAAGATTAGTGCCCGGGTATCACACTAGTCTTGCTCTTGGACACAACGGCGCAGGTTACTAAAACTCCAGACTCCTTGAGGGGCTGAGGCAGAAGTGGATAAAGTTTGGTGCCGTAACTCCTCGTTTTCAACCAGTTTTAGCTGGAAGGAGCAACGGCAAGGCTTTGCTTCGTAAAAATGTCCACGCTGTTTGTCGGCATCAGTCACGTAGTTGAAATGTGCTTTATTCCAACCCCTAATATTCTGTGATTCTGTGATTAGTAGGTAGAGCTTCAGGGTTCCTCAGTGGCTCGCAGGACTTCACAATGGCTTTGTTCTCCAGGAAAGGACATGAATGAGTTATTTACCCCCATGGTTCAGGTCGCGTCTGCTTTTCGCCTCTGCACCCATCGCAGCTCCTGGATTCCCACCGTTGGAGAGCTCTAGGAAAGATCACCTCACCCCAGGTAGTGTCCAAGGCATTTGGACATGTAACTTCCCCTGGTTGCATTTAAAACCTTGATCCGTCGGTGAACGGTTCCATTTCTAAAAATAGAAATCCCGAGGCAGGACAAAATTATGTCGATCACCACAAGAAACGCTTCTCAGTGAACGCCGCACGGTGCTTTCCCCTCTGAAATTCATCACAGGTGAGACGTTCGGGAGGTGCTGCCTGTGACGTGACGCCGTACGTGCGGCATTTTGGGTGGGAATCCAAAATCTGCGTCTGCTTAGCCGCGAGTGCACGGGTGTTGTGTCTGCCCGTAGATCTTGTGTATATGCATCCGATGGTTTCCAGGCTTGGAGCCGGTAATGCAGGGAAACCATAATCACAGGGCATGATTTGCTCTGTGGTTTGGAGAGAACCACATCTGCTGAGAATTCCCGCCCTCGACATACCAAGCCCAGGCATTTCAAACAAGACAAGATTTGCTGCGAAATGCGGTGGAATAAAAAAGACACTTTTGCATGATTGATATTTACGGTTTGTCTACGTTTGCGTTGAGAGGATGTTTCTTTGTGCTGTCTCAATGCTGCAGAAGTGATGGGATCACTGTACCCAGGAGAAACCTCTCTGGTGAACCCAGTTCTGGTCTATTCACATCTTTTTTTCTGAATATACCTCCTGTGGCGGGTCATTTTTATCCTGCCTTTCTTATAAATTGAGAATGTTTTTAATGTTTGCTCCTGTTAGAATAGTGAGATTTGCCTCTAGGATGAACCTGATGTTCATGGTCCCTCCAGGCTGGGTTGTTAATATCCCCGAGCAGTACTGGCACGGAAGGGTCTCTCACTGGAAGAGAGAAATTCAGTCCTTTGGCTCTTGGACTTGCCAAAAGAGATACTGAGTCTGCTGGTTGTGCTGTGACAGGGAGCTGGACTGAGATCATCCAATAAAATGTCATTTTCAAATCAGGCAACCCACGTGTGAAGTGCTGGGGTCTAAACCCTGAACCCTGAAGTGAACTTGACACCTGGATGAATTTCACAACCAGGTCAAAGGGGCTAAGGCTGCCCAGGTGCCTCCTGTTGGAACCAAGGGCAAGACTGGCTTGGCCTCTGTGTTTGCCACCAAGAAGAACTTTTAGCTCCTGCTGGCTGCCACCCAGTAGGTGTTGAGCGGTGGGGACACGTGTCATAGCAGATCCTGATATGAAGGATGGGCCCCCTCTGTTGTGAGAGGGNGGTTTCCTTTTTTCCCCCTGTGGTTGGCCAGACTGTAACATTTTTGGGGTCTGTAGAAATAGATAATAAAACTTACTCGAGTTTTCTGCTGATGGCTGCCTCCTTTTTGCCGGGCCGTGTTGTTGACAAAACAACACGAAAATCTCTTTTCTTACTTCTGTTACACCCCTTCTGAGCCTTTAATGGCTGAATTTTCCAAAGATTATTGTAATGCTATAATCTACTATCCCTGGCTTTATCTAACCAGCCTGACTAACAGCAGCACACGGACCCACTGTCAAAATCAATTAATTTGGGAATCTGGATAAGAAAATACACAGCTCAGCGGTGCTGTGTTTCAGGAGGATTAAAGGCATGCACAGACCTGAAAGAGCATCCCAAATCATTAATTGATGCTGGCTTTCCCAGATATCTCTGGATTAGGTTCAAATATTCCTCAAGCATCCATGTGTTAAATAGTGGAAAGTTTTTAGTCTTGTACAGCCATGGGGTGAGGAGTTTGATTACTTCAGCATTTTAATTTAAACTAAACAGGTGGTGGATTGTGTTATTTGACTAGAATGATAAAAGTGATAACACTATCTACCAGAATAAAAAAAATAAGTATTTCCAGCATATTTCTCATATCACCGATGGAGTGTTTAGACTTTGTGCAATCCATGTTCTGTATCTCAGACAGGAACCTTCCTTCCAGAACTGCAGCCACCCCTCCAGAGACCAGAACTGCAGCTGTGCCTGGTCTCTCTCTATCTTTTTTTTTTTTTCGGAGACCTCCACCAAGACTTTGCTTCGTTTTGGCAAAGTGGGGTCCCGAACGAGAGAAGCAGGACAAAACAGAGGGTGTAGCTCTTGGTGTAGTGAGGAAGGGACCTGTGAATGAACTTTAGGAGACCTGAAAAATTAAACAGCAGGAAAATTTGGCTTGACCGCAGGGAGTGGTTTGGGAACTAATTACAGAGGAGCGGAGAAAACTTGGAGGAGCCGTCTGTAAGTACTAGGTACAAAACTCACGAGAAGGCTACGGGACATTGGACCGGTTCGGTTTCCCAGTGTCATGTTTGCTTCAAAGCTTCCAAGGAGAAACTGTGTTTTCCTTTTTACTCGTAAAAAGCCTGTATTGCAAGTGTGTCTGGATGTTATCAGAGCTGCCGAACGTTAATGAACCCACCAGTCAAATTTAGCCCTGTAATAAGTATGTGCTCATTTGAACTCCGCAGAATCCGAGCGCTCAAGCTTACTTTGGCAGACACTTGCTCTTATCACCTGCTGAGCTTGATATTAGTGCAGGCCTTTGGCCTGAAGAACAAGGAATTAGGAACAGCGGTGAAAAACTTTTGCTCACGTGTGTGGTTCGCAGCTACTAGGCGAGCAGCCGGTCCGCTGGAACTTCATCTGGATGTGCCGCGCTCGGCGTGTTTATTTTCATTGCCTCGCCTTTCCGAGGAAACCTGTATCCATTTCCAAGCTGACTTGTTTCTTACAGTTGCCACGACTTTGAAACATAATCTCTGTAGATCGGCGGTAGCCCTTCCATCCAGTGCCTGGCTTCTTGTTTGTCGAGCTAATAAAAAAATCATCAGTGGTTTATCCTTCCATGAGGCTTCGGCGACTGCAAAAGCAGTTAAGGCTGAACAAGCCAACTTTGCCCTGCTCCTGTTGATTTCCTATTGTACAGGCTATTAACTTTTAGAGACTGGGTTGGGGTTTTTTTTTGTGGCAAAGCCATTACGGGGTCATGAAGATTACAGACGTTTGTACTTCTGGGGGCAATTAAGCTGACGGCTTGCTAAGCTTGACTGCTGGTGTTTAGAAGCGGCTCTTTTGCACCGACTGCTTCTTTAGTCCTGACTCTGCTTGGGAAGCTGTGTAAGGATTGCTGTGAAATGTAAGGATTCAGGGGATTGACTTTATCTAACTTTTGGATTTGATGTCTATTATTAAACTGCCGGCATGAGGCTCACAGTGCTGAGGGCTCCCTGGCCATCCTCAGCCCAGGAGAGACAGGGAGCTGCTGGAGCGGGGCCAGAGGAGCCCCAGCAATGCTGGGGGGGCTGGAACCCTCTGCTGGGAGGCCAGGCTGGCAGAGTTGGGCTTGTGCAGCCTGCAGAAGAGAAGACTCCGCAGGGACCTTCTGGGGGCCTTTCAGGGCTTCCAGGGGCCTGTCAGAAAGATGGGGACAGACTTTGGAGCAGGGCCTGTTGGGACAGGACAAGGGGGGAGGGGTTGGAACTCTGAGAGGGAGATTTAGACTGGAGAGAAGGGAGGAATTTTTTACAGGGAGGGTGTTGAGAGCCTGGCCCAGGTTGCCCCAAGAGGTGGTGGCTGCCCCATCCCTGGCCCCATTGCAGGGGAGGTTGGATGGGGCTCTGAGCAACCTGCTCTAGTTGCAGATGTCCCTGCTCCCTGCAGGGGGGTTGGATCAGATGAGCTTGGAAGGTCCTTTCCCACCCAAACCAGTCTGGGATTCTATAATGGAATGTTCATTTGTTCCTGGAATTTTTACGTAATTCTGCATCTGTTGAAATCACAGGGGATCTAATACAAGAGCAAACTTAAGCCACTGATGAAACAATTTGAAGATCCCTTTAGAAAGTAACAGTGAAAATAAATTTGGTTATGCTTGGATTTAATTTTTCTTAATGTTAGAGAGGATCTGAAACCAGGAGACCCTGATGAACCTTGGATTCAGGAAGCTTTCCTATAACAAATAAGTTGTAACTCTGGCTGAACCAGTATCTTAACTCATTCCAGCAATGACAGAATGAAAAATAAACTTCTCCAGCATTGGTGTAAACCTTTAGTGCAGACTAATTGCCTATATAATTGCTTTTGTGAGCGAACGTGTGGACAGCCCTGATGGAGTCCCATGAGGGCAGAACAAGGACAGACGTGCCTGTGTCGTGTCACCGTTGTGTCTGAAACCCAACCCCGAGCCCTGAAAAGGGAGTTCAGCCTTCACCTCCAAGAGACCTTGCCCTCTCTTGAGGCTCCTAATAAACGCAAATTAGCTGGAGAGTCTCGGTTTGGTTTTGGTCTCTGGAGGATGCTGCGCCGGAGACGGAGGGATCTGGGTCAGGATCCTGCTTCCCTCGGTGCTCCCAGCTGAGACCTGAGCTAAGCCCAGTGGTCAGCTCTTACTCACAAGTGTCGTCCGGTCGACTTCAAGGAAAAATTTAAACCCCAACCTTTTAGCAGAAGAAGTTAAGTTTAAACTCTACCTTCTAAACTGTACAGACTTTAAACCCATCTGAGATCAGGCTTGTGTGGGTTTAGTCCGGGGTGTAAGTTCCTCTTGAACAATCAATGTAGCTCAGTCCCGACTTGGCCAAAGCATCCAGCTCCGGCATCAGTTAAATATTTACATTCCCCGCTTTTTATATAAATTGTACTCTATTAGCATACGTTTCACAGTGGATCCTTGTGTTTCAGCCTCTTTATAAATTTGGCAGCTTGTTCATTAATCAACATCAAGCCGTGTAAAATCCCGGGCACGAGGTTGAAGCCGTCAAACGCGCAGCGTTCACCGTTTCATCACAGGCAGCCAATAAGTCATGTTGCAAGGTATGCCTTGTAACCAAGAGGATATGGTAGAAAACGGAGCGTGTTTACACTGGGGAGGCTTCTGTGTATTTAAGAAGTAATTGTTTCAGGCCCGTTCGTTAATTCATGAGCTGACACGGGGACCGTTTTTCCTCACGGCAACCGAAATAATTATCGGGCTCAAAAAAATAATACCGAATTTGCACATGGCAGACTCGGGCTGGAATTTTCTTCGTGAGTTATAAGGGTTTAATTGTAGATCGCTGGGAGCTTCCTCCATTTCAAGCGTTTTGGGCCCTCGAGTGCTGAGGTGCAAGGAGTTACGGTGTGCTGCGATTGATGGGGGGTGTAAATGATTTCTTGTTTGCCCTCCCTGTACTTGGCTGGCTTTGCCTTTTTTTTTTTTTTTCCCCAAGCTTTGGCGGGTGGATTTAGTGCAGTGGCACTGATGGAAGCCAGGGACAAGCGAGCAGGTGCAATGCAAAGCCCCCATCCAGGCCCTTCATCCTTTGTCTGCAAACACTTCCATCCCAACCGTGCTCTTGTGGGCGCTGCCCGGTCTGCTGCTTTGGGAGGTAAATCAGCGGGCACCCGTGTGGATGCCGTGTAGGTAGAGGGGCAGGCCCCCTAAAATGCTTGTGTGTGACGTTGATGCCTTCAGGAAAGTAAGCTTCTGTGGTAAGCGTGGGCAGTGGATCACTCGGAGTCATCAAGAGAGCCTCTTCTCTTTGCTTGGAGGGATCTCAGATCTCAGCGCTCTTCAGACTCAGGACTTTTTGGGGAGGTTATAAGGAAACCTCCATCTCAGGTAACCCTCAGGTTGCTACCACAACATTGCCCTCAGAAAGTACCTAAGAGACAACATTGCCTCCTTCCATTCCTCTCTGGACCCTTCCTCACCATTCCTGGTGTTGAAACGTCTTCGCCCAGCAGTGCCCCAGGATGTCTTTCTTTGTCTCCATGCCCTCTTGATACTATGATGGGATTCTGTGATGAGTCTTTCTTGTCAGCATCTCAGTTCCTTTTGAGACCCCACCCTGTGTCCAGTGCTGGAGTTCTCAGCATGAGAAAGACATGGACCTGTTGGAGCAGGGCCAGAGGAGGCCACAGAGATGATCCAAGGGCTGGAACCCTCTGCTGGGAGGCCAGGCTGGCAGAATTGGGCTTGTGCAGCCTGCAGAAGAGAAGGCTCCGCAGGGACCTTTTGGGGGCCTGTCAGGGCTTCCAGGGGCCTGTCAGAAAGATGGGGACAGACTTTGGAGCAGGGCCTGGTGGGACAGGACAAGGGGGGAGGGGTTGAAACTAAAAGAGGGAGATTGAGCCTGGAGAGAAGGAAGAAATTTTTTACACTGAGAGTGGTGAAACATCAGGTTGCCCTGAGAGGTGGTCGCTGCCCCGTCCTTGGAACCATTCTAAGGCAGGTTGGATGGGGCTCTGAGCAACCTGCTCTAGTTGCAGATGTCCCTGCTCCTTGCAGGGAGTTGGAATTAGATGACCCTGGAAGGTTCCTTTCAACCTGAAGCAATCTGTGATTCTCTTGCCCCAGCCTGGCCATCCAGTAATTTCTTACTGCCGCTGTTGGAGTTTTGCTTTCTTCTGCTGCAATCATCCAGTTTCCTCTGTGTGGTTCCCTCTTCCACTTTCTTTTCTGTTTTTCTGACGGTTTGAGATGCTCAGAAGTCAAATAGCTCAGGGCATAGAAAAAAAAGTAATCCAGCATTATTTCAGGTAGGTTTAAAGAGATGGGAAATTTGCATTTATTATGCAAATTCTCAACTTTTACAGGTCTGCGTGACAAAGAGCTGTGCTTTGCTGCCTTCCAGGGTTATTACTCCTGGAGAACAACCAGACTCTCTGATACCAGTGTCCAGTAAAACCTGCCTTTATGGGCAAGAAAACGATGTGTTCCTCCCATATCTTGCATCCGAACATCCCTTGTGTCTCTGAGTGAAATACAAATAATTCTTCTTAGAGAAACGCAGAAGTCCTGTGAGTTTGCGCGATGGAGGATCACACCTGGTCCACCTGAGCGGTGCCTTTGCCAGGAACGCCGGGCTGAGGGGTTTCTGCACCAGGCTCACTGGAGTTGAGGTTGGTTGAAGTGCCATCGTAGCCACAGTTCGTTAGCACAAAGACTCGACTGTGAGCTCTGAAATGCTGGCGTCCGGCCAACTGGCCATTTCTTTTCTTCATTCCCTGTCATTAAAGCTGTGGGTTGCTCCAGGGTGCAGTGTTTTGCTCTTCTTAAGTGGAACTGTTAACGACTCAATTTAGAGCAATGTAAAGTGCACCCAGATTCCACAGTGACTTCTAAATCCATGTAACATTAATGATAATCTGCAATTAATAGCTGCAATCAAAAGGAATTGTAGTTTGGTAATTAGAAATTTAGGATTAAAGTATTAGCATATAAAAAAAAAAAGGCCTGTTAAAACCCTTGTCTTCCAAGACATGTCTCTGATGCCGTGGAGGAAAAGAGTTTTTAACTAATATGACCTTAGTTAAAGAGCAAGTTACTAAAAATATTGCATTGACCTGACTTGTGCAGGTCATCAGACTACTGCCAAAACTTGTAGAGTAGAATCACAGAATCATTCAGGTTGGAAAAGCCCCTTGGGATCATCGAGTCCAACCATCAACCCTACTCTGCAAAGCTCACCCCTAAACCAGATCCCCCCAACACCACATCTAAACCACCTTTAAGCACCTCCAGGGATGGGGACTCCCCCCCCTGCCTGGGCAGCCTGTTCCAATGTCTGACTACTCTTTCTGTGGGGGAAGAAGAAAAAAAAAAAATTAAAGCTGTTTTAAGAGTGTGCAGATATTCAATAAGTAGCAATCACATCATTTTCTGCTGATATTGCCTATTGATATTCCAGAATAGACGTTAGAAACGATGTGTTGGAGATTAAGCTTTAACCTCCCCAGAAGACCTTTTGGAGTGGTTATTATGGTATCCTGCGAGTACAGGAAACCCCCAGTGACTGGCCATGTTTGAGCCAAAAGCTTTCCCGGTGTATCCTCATGGAAGAGAGCGAGAAGAGGTAAAGCAGAAGTGTCAGGTGCACGCAGCGCGCTTGGCTCCCTGCCCTGTCAGCACAAACAGGGCACCGGGATTCTTTCTGGTGATGCGTCCCAAGTGGGCTAATCCTTCGCTTTATCTCGAGCCCTCGGGAGCTCGAGGCATTTGGAAAGATTCCCAGGTAAAGAGCTTGTCCATTGTGCCTGTGCTGATGCAAGTGCCCGTAGCAGTGATGAGTTGCTCTGATAGATGGAATAGGCTGTGGTGTAAGTGAAGTTCCCAACAATTTCCAGCCCCGTGCTAAATTAAATCGCCCTGTTGCACCTCTCGCTTTTGAAGCTGAAAATGAATGTGTTGTAAAAAAAAAGTGAAATCCACAGAGCTGAAATTGTTCACTGGGGTTGAAAATTTCCCTGTCTCGTGGTAATTATTGACCTACCCTAGGCTATTGATAAGGATACAGCGCAGATAAACAACAGAGAGGTGTGCTTGAGAGTTTTCCATTCTCAGAGCATGCGCAGAATTGACCCTTTGAAAGTTATTAGTTGTCACACAACCTCATCTCTGCCCCTATCTGCCTGGAGCAGCCTGAAGAGCTTCAGCAGGTCCTTTGCCAGCAGAAAGCGCCGTTTCTGACCCAGCGGCGGCAGCAGTTGTGAACTCTGCAGGAATCATCTGGTGAACTCCTATCTCTCGAATCTGCTTACGGAAGGTGTCGGCAGAACAAGCTTTGCCTTTGCTTTTTCAGCCCCAGAGTTACCAGGTGGAGTAAAGATAATGAGTTAATGTTAAGCTTTTGAAGGAGAAGTGCTGTCATGGAGCATTTCATCTTTGCTTTCCAGATAGATCTTCAGTGAAGGTTTATTCTCCAGCAGTTTTTGTTGCATATAATGGAAGGGTTGTCATCGACCTAAGGTAGTGCAGACTATTAAAGGCAGTATATTCTCCTTGAGAGGCACTTGCCTGCCTTGAAGAGTAGAAACGCTCTCGATGATTTCCCATCTTCACACAGTTTGGTCTGATTGAAGTATTTCATGATTCCCACCTCCTTTGGAAACACAAGAACTGTATGATGCAGACACGCAGAGATACCGACGTCAGCAAAATAAAATCCTCGCACCCGTTAAAGATACGAGCAAAATTTGAGGTCTACGTGATGGAAATTTCCAGGCGGCGCCAATTTTCAAACAGACAAGAAAATTAGTAAATAATAGCTGGTATCCATTACAGTCTGCGGAAAGTATGTCTAGATTTCCTTCAGCACCTCCGGGGTGGGCTGTGGATAGGCTGGTAACTACCTGATTGCAACACGAAGTATCTTGAGGAGATCAGATGAAAACGTGCGGGGAACTTACAAAGGATCGGTGAAACAGAGAACGTGAAAGGCAGAAAAGGAAGATGAGGGAGATAGGACTAAGAAGAAAAACAGCCGCGAGGCGTATCTGTGGGAAGATCCTGGAAGAGATCAGTCAGGTAGGAACTAGACAGAGAGGAAGATGAAACGTCGGTCTGGAATGTGCAGAAAAGCAAAAAATACTGAGCACTTAGTATAATTAGCTTTTGCTGTGTGTAACTTTATCTATGATTCCTGTTTTCTTAATATTATATCCGAGTAGAAGAGCTGAAGAGTCTATTTTTGGAAGAGTTTTAGTCACCTCTTTAAGGGACATTGCTGTTTCTGGTAGATCCTGCTGCTAGAAAATTGTCAAATTGGATCAAAATGGTTATGCCCAAATCTGCTGTCAAGTTGTCCTGTCTTGACCCTCCCGACAGGGTGGGATGGCTCCTCATTGTGTCTGTAGTGATATCTTGCCCAATCTTGTTTTTAGTGCCTCCTGAAATTTGGGGTTTATCGCTTCCTTAGGCAAATTCCTTCACAGGATAACAAATCTCACTTGGGGTAGGCTTTCCACGCAGCTTCGGAAAGGGATTTGCGAGCGGAAAACTTTTAAAACTTATTTGAAACGTTCTTTTTGTGTAGTTTATCTTTTACTCCAGCTTCTAACTCCCTGCTTACTCTCAATACCTTCTTGGTTTTTTTGCTCTTCTCAGTATTCTGCAGCGAGATCTCGGTTGCACACGTTGCTGTCACAGTCGTATTCGTATCAGGAAAAAATGACTTGCTCCCAGTTACATTCATAATTATATAATTAGGGTATAGAATGACCCACTGATGCTCTGGAAGTGAGACAGAGGATGCCCATTAAGCAGACACTTAGAATTTTTGGTTGGTTTGTTTTAACTAGACATATTCTCCCCAGGAACAAGTGATAGGACAAGAGGAAATGGCCTCAAGTTGCACCAGGGGAAGTTCAAATTGGACCTGAGGAACAATTTCTTGCCCTCCAGAGTTGTCCAGGCGTGTCGCAGGCTGCCCAGGGCAGGGCTGGAGTCCCCCTGCTCCCTGGAGGGGTTTCCAAGGCGTGGAGCTGTGGTGCTGAGGGACAGGGCTCAGTGGTGCCCTGGCAGGGATGGGTTGATGTTTGGACTTTGTGATCTTCAAGGTCTAGTCCGACTGAAACAATCCTATGATTCTATATTTGCACCTTAAACAGAGATGGTCCTGCCAGACCTGGGATTTTCACCTCAACACTCCTGAAGAAAGCGTGTCCCAGACAGCCCTTCTACTGGATGTGTATGTTTGTACTCCGAGCAGCCGTGCAGACCTCAGGCATCGCTCGCGGGGCCTTGCGAGCAGGATATCCACATCCTTAGACTCATTTTGCTCTCTGCTTTGTTTCTATCTAGCAGATTTATTTCCCATTAAAATCTTCAATCATTTCTGGGCTTGGTGTCATCTTAGTTATCTGCCTTCTTCCTGTTTTGACTTATATTCTCTTGACTTCACGTTACAAATGCATCGCACGGAGATATTAATTAGCAAGGGCGCAGGGTCTGGATCTTCTCCTTTTTGGTTCTGTGGCCAGGGGCTGAGGCTGCCCTGTCCTCCTGATGGCTCTGTAACCCTGACAGTACAAACACTGGAGCACTGAGTAATGGTTGCTTCTGGTGAGAAAATGAGACAGCGCTTGTGTGCCTGCGATGAGGAGGAGCTCTGTAGTTTTTCTTCGGAGGCAGACTTTTGTAAACCTTATTGAAGTTTATTTAATCACAAAGGCTTTAAAAAGGGCTGGCTTGTGTGAAATTCATTCTGTGCTTCTGCAAGATGGCAATAAAATCAGATATTAGCCAACTTTTCTGAGGGGGGTGTATTGGAAGACACTTTGCTTGGCTTTTCACGGGGGTTATAATTGGCTGTTGTGATTTCTCATTAACTTAAAGGCCAACGTTTCTTACTAGCGATGGAGATTTGAACAGATACTTATTGTGCCAGTGTTAAGGATAAGATTCATCATTCATCTGGAGTGATTTCATCTATAAATAAAATCTTAACAGCATAATGGTTCTGTCTGCTGATCGTATTTCTCAGGTTGACTTCTTTTCAAAACAAATCTTGTTGTTCGAGTAGTTAAAGCAGGAGGGCTCCTTTAACAATTAAGGATTCATTTGTAAACTCCTGATTTAAAATCCAATTGCAATATAAAGCATTTTGTTTTGTGTTTTTTTTTCTTATGGTGACAGCCAGTGGCCAAGCCTGTTCCAGTGCTCCAAACTCAATGGGTTAGTGGGATTTTAAAGGTGGGATGTGTGAGTAGAGTGAGTGGATGGACCAATGCCGAGCGGAGTGATGGGTTCTGAGCACGGCTCCCTGGTGCCCAGGTCGTGGATGCAATAGCTGGAGGTGTCTTGCATTTGGGGTGACCTTCTTGGGGCTCCATCTCTTTGACTCACTAGCACACGGTGGTACCCAAAAGGGAAGAAAGTCCTGCTCATTCCCAGTCTGATTTTTTTAAACCTGTTTTCCTCCTGGAGGCAGAGTTACTGAGCAAAGCAGATCAGGCAAGAGCAGGAGGTTCCAGGAGAGGAGTGAATTTTCTCAGACAAGGCTTTGATCCTTCTCCCATCCCTGACTCATCTCTCTCTGTGGACTGTCTGGGAGCTCCCCTTCCAACAGAGCACGCTTCAGGTTTGGCCTGAAGGTTATAACGTGGTTTTTTCCAAGGAGCAAGAGCGTGGCTCTCACTTTTACACACGGCAATCCTAAATCGTCACAGTTAGAAATTCAATATATGCATGTTTTGTGGACTTCTTTTCTGAGATGCTTTTTGTTTTCCGTGTTAACTTAGGTGGTATGTTCCCATGTTTTCTAGCTGCTCTGCCTGCTCCTTTCAGTCACATAAAAGGCTTGCTCTTGGATATGGTAACACTTTGCTCTTAGTCCTGAATTAAAGCTCTGATTGATCAGAAAACTGCCAATTACCAGCCTGAATAACTATCTCACAAATAGCAAACCTTGGTCTCCTAATGTGGTTTCTTCTGTAGAGCAGCTGATGGATGTCCGCTCTGAGAGATTCATGGTCATGTTTTCAAAGCCTGTTTAAGAAAACATTCATATGAACATTTTGGAGATTTAAATAGCAAAATCTTGTGTTTGGTCATGATATTGCTCGTACTTTCTTGTTGTTTTGGTTAATTTGTGTTGGCTATTTGCAGAATACTGTTCTTCTGTGGCCTTTTAATCCTCAAGTACTACCAGGTGAACAAAAGTAATATTACCTACAGAAAACATATTGAGTGCAACACATGGATGTGTGAGCAGTATGAATGACACTACCCATGTGCCCTGTGGACGTAAGAGACGAACCTATTTGTTCTCAACAGGAGATCTGAGAGGCAACGGCCACTCCGATCCCTGTCTCAGAGGGGTTTCATCACAGGACTACAGGAGCTGCCCCATTTTTGAGTAGAGGGGATGGAAGAGCAAGGACCCAGAGGAGGTGTTGATTGAGCATCCCAATCTTCAGTACCAGCCTGACACCAGCCAGGCCCTGGTCTGCATTTGGCCCCCCAGTTATTTGTCACCTACTCTAAATCTCCACTTTAGCCTCAGAGCAAATCCTGGACATGGTTGGCTGTGGTGTCCTGCTGCCTGGGTGATCATGGTCACCACGAAGGCAATATTAGCACTGGATCAGTTTTGTTCTTCTTAAACCTTGCAGCTCTTTTTGGCCAAGTAGACCCTAATATTTGGGTTAAGTAAGAAAAACTTCTTACTGTTAAAAAGTAACGAACGAGGAGGGGTGGACCCAGTGGGCCAAGATCTCAGCTCATGTAAAGAGGTGTCACCACTGACTTCAGAGCGATGCCCTTTTACACGGGCTCAGGCTCTGTCCCCATCGACAGGGTTTCTGCCCCGCGTATCTGCACAGGCGGGGAGCCACGTTTGCAGGTGAGTTATAATGCCTTCAAATTCCGTGTTTACACTGGAAATACTTGACAGAGTCTTAAATAAGCAGTGCTACCAGGTGGGCTTTTAAGAAAGGCGGTATTTACAGAAAGTGTAGTGGCTGTATCTGCGCTTAGCCGCTTCACGCGTTTGTGTGACTTCATGTTTACAGTTTTCTCGTGATTTTTTAATTTTTTTTTTAATGGAATTGAATAGTTGCCAACTGGTCAAATATACCTCAGAAGATCTTTGCGTGTCCTTCCACTGCTGCAGTCTTATGACTGAAGCTGCTTTGTAGTTACAAGCTGTCTGGGAACAGGCTAAAGAGATGATGTCAAATTAAAACCAACACACTTCAAAATATTCCTTCTCTCGTCTGGCATCCCGCCGATGCTTAACATCCCAACTCTGCCTTCGCTCCGCACCTATGGGACCCAAGGAGGTCACCCAGCACTGAGGCTCCAGCCAGGGTGCAGGATTGGGCCACAGGGTGTTAATTTGTACTGAGTCTTTCCAGCATCTCACTCAGATGGGGAGCTGACATATCGTGCACTGCTTGTTTTTATGGCAGATTCACTCCCATGCTCAGTGCCGTAGCACTCCTAGCCAGCATCCCTCTCCTTCTTTTCCAGCTCAGGTTTCCTGGGGCTGGGTGGACACAGGGAATTAGGAGGCACACTGTTACTGTGCTGTGTAAAATGTGTGCATGCCCTTTCTTCCCACCCTTCCCACCATTGCTCACTCAAGCCTGTTTATATGTGTATTAATCCCTGGGGTTGACTCAGAGAGCTCGTGCTCCAAAAGCAGTCCTTCCAAGATGCCTGAAGATTCTCCCAGAATGACCTGGAGAGGCTGGAGTGTGGCCAGAGAAGGGCAACGGAGCTGGGGAAGGGGCTGGAGCAGGAGTGTGGGGAGGAGCGGCTGAGGGAGCTGGGCTTGTTCAACCTGGAGCAAAGGAGGCTCAGGTGAGACCTTCTGGCTCTCCACAACTCCCTGACATTCAGGAGCTTGGAGCTAGCTTGGAGTCAGGCTCTGCTCTCAAGGAACGAGCCCCAGAACAAGAGGAAGCGGCCTCCAGTTGCCCCAGGGGAGGTTTCAGTTGGAGCTGAGGAACAATTTGTTGCTCTGCAGGGTCTTCCAGACGTGTGCCAGGCTGCCCAGGGCAGGGCTGAAGTCCCAGTGATCCCTGGAGGGGTTTCCAAGGGGTGGAGCTGTGGTGCTGAGGGACAGGGCTCAGTGGTGCCCTGGCAGGGATGGGGGAGCAGTTGGACTTTATGATCTTAAAGGTCTTTTTCAATGTTAATGATTCTTGAAGTGAAGGCTAAAGTCACTGTAAAACTTTCTCTGAAAAAGGAAAAAAATATCACAGCCCTGAGACAATACTGGTGATGTTCAGATCAGTCTTTCCAGCCTGTATTTACTTGAGTCGCAGGAGCAGTTCTCATACAAGTAGCCCTGTGAACTCCAGCGTGTAAACTGTGGCTCTTCTCGTGCACATGGGTCTGCAGGATTAAAATCGCTCGTAAACGTTAATAGATAACACGCCCAGCAACCTCCTCGCGCTGGTGCTTTCCTTAGCTGTAACGCTGCCGAGTCATCCTACCTCTATAAAACCCGCGGAGAGAGAGTTTAAGGTGAGCCAAATACATCTGGGAGATCGGTTGCTTAATTAACACAAGGCCTCACAGCGACAGCCTTGCCAAACAAACGCCGGCGCTGGCCCTGTGCCTTTTTCCACTCTGTTGGTTCTGCTCCCCATATGTCAGGACCTGCCACCGCTGAGCATCGAGCGCGTTTTAATAGCTGCTGTTCTTCAAATAGTTTTATTACTGTGACAGCGCCTTTAGAAATGCCTCTTGCTCTCCTGATGGTGCAGGCTCGATATATTAACAGCATCTTTTTCTCTTTTTTTTCTGTTTTTCCCTTCCAGGAGCAAATACCTCAGTTGTTGTTGATTTCATGCCCACATCATCATGGAACATCTCAAGTGACTTAGATAAAGGTAAGTGGAAAAAAAAACAAACAACCAAACAAAAGAAATATGAAATCAGATTTTAAAATCTCAATTCTTCTCGACTCGGCCAGATTAGCAAGCAAAGCGGTGAAGGGGCATTGAAGAGAAACCTTGTTTGCCTTGTGACTCTTTGCCATTGAATTACGTGCGGTTCTGTGATTTCTGGAGAATGCTGCGCTCCTTTCTTGGACCAGTAAAATGTTCCACGTGGTAAAAATATTTCAAGATGTGAGTTCTGTTGCTTTATGAACTGCTTGACATTTTGTCTGGTGGATCGTAGGGTTTGAATTCAAAATGAGCAAGCGTCGGGCAGTCAGTTTGCCTTCATGTGTTGTATTCTGAAATTTTGAGGCTATAAATTAATAGGGGGGGAAATACATTTTCAGGTGGTAGTTATGTGTGATTTGGAGCTTTCCAAAGGGTATGTGTATTGTACAAAAAGAAAAAGGGGATGATTTCTCATTCTCCTTCATTTTGTAAATTATGCACCACTGATTATTGAGGTCAAATTGCTTGGCTTCCTCTAGCCCTTGTTGCAGGGCAGTGTCCTGCAGCTCCTGAGTTGATCTGCTCTTCAGAATGCTTCTGAGATACATCGTGTGCAGCAAAGGATGCTGTCAGCCACACTAATGCTGCGATTTGTCAACCACTTTATTCATTTGCTTAAAATTTTGCCAACCATTAACTTATTTCTACTGAAATTTCCCACGGTGGAGTCCTGCCCCAGATGTTTTTTCCAAACATTTTTTTGTCTGTATTTTGGGAATGTGTTTTCTGGTTTTTTTATGAGCATGTGTTTGTGATGTTTTGTGTTTATGCATAAATATGGTTTCTCTGCTTAAGTATGAAGAGAATAATGTAGTTCTGAGTACTTGAAGGCAAAATTGACTCTCACATCTGCCTTCCCACCCGGGAAGGAGCAGGACTTTCTGGTGATCCAGAAGACCTTGGAGAAGACAATAGTCACAGGGCTTGTGCTTGCTGGCAGGAAAGCGGAACAAAAAGCATGGAGTTGTTAAGCAGAGAATTCCCAATTCAGAGCATGTTGCTGTAAGAAGGTGTTGACAGAATGGATGTCTCATCCTGCTGCAGTGATTCCTTCAGGTGCCCACGGCAGGTCCACAGGTCCAGGCTGTGCTCTGGGAATGTCCCGAAGCTGTGGAGAAGTGTGGGTGGTGGTTCCTCCAAACAAGATACCTGCGTATTTCTGTACGTGTTTGACAACTTTGCTTGGTTTTTGGAAAAAGTAATAAATAAATAAATGGCCTAGGAAAATTTAAGGCCACAAAGCCCAACACTCAAAAGTCAGGACAGAAAACAATTGGACAGTCTTAATTTAGACCTCTTAAATTGCTACATATTGCCGGGAAGGCTGCGTGCCTCCAATCAAAACCTAGAGGGAGGGGAAGGTACAGAAGAGGTATGGAAGATAATGTAATTTTATAGAATCAGAGAATCATTTTGGTTGGAAAAGACCTTTAAGATCACGAGTCCAACCTTTAACCCAGCACAGCCAGGACACCACTGAGCCCTGTCCCTCAGCACCACATCTCCACCCCTTGGAAACCCCTCCAGGGACCAGGGGGACTCCAGCCCTGCCCTGGGCAGCCTGGCACAGGCCTGGACAACCCTTGTGGTGAAGAAATTTCTCCTAATATTCAACTTAAACTTCCCTTGGCACAACTTGAGGCCATTTCCTCTCATCCTATTTCTTGTTCCTTGGGAAAAGAGAATGACCCCCTGGCTCCAAGCCCCTGTATTTCAGGGAGTTGTGGAGAGCCAGAAGGTCTCCCCTGAGCTTCTTTTTCTCTTCTTTACTGTAAATTTTATCTGATCGGGCTGAAAAATAGCCCCCAAATAGCTGCTTTGGTGTTATTCCTAATGGGAACTTCAGTGTAGACTTATGCCCAGGGTGATTTTTAACCCATATTTTGCTTAAGCTTTATTTCAGCTGGTGGTTCAAATGCTATTTTTTGTTTGGTGTTTTTTTTTCAGTGGCACATGCCTCAAGCGGGGACTTTCCAAAACTTTGGTTTGCTTGACCTAACTAGGAAACAGAGGACGGGGCCTGGTGGCAGCACGGGCTGCTTGCCTCCTTTGGCATCTGCTTTCTTCAGAATACTCTCTAGGCCAGGTTGTATCAGCCAGAGTTCAGATGTCCCACCCTGGCTGCTGCTCTGTCAGGAAGCTGCAGCTCCAGACCTAGCAGAAGTAAAACTTGAGGTGGCCACCACCGTCCTGGACCTTGAGTCATCTCACTGCTCCAAGCCAAGCTTGGAGCTTGTGCCAGTGCTGAGCCTGACCTGGGTGGTGGGAATTAAACCATTTTCTGCCTTCACTTCCACGGCACCTGTTCCTGAGCTGCATTGTCAGGAACAGGTAAAATGAAGTTGCAGGCTTCTAATCCACTTGGAATGTGGCAATTACCGCTGGTTGAGCTGAATCCTGCATTCCTGGGGGATTACCGGGCCCCTTTGCTGGAGCTGATTAACATTTAGACTGCTGTAAGCTTCCACACCTAAACATGAATTTACATACGTGATTAAAATGAGTTTGCTGCCCCCAAAAAAGCTTAGTCAGAGGGGCGGATGCTCCCAGCGGGCCTCCCAGCAAAGTAAGGAGCCCGGTTTTGTCTTGTCTGAGAGAGAAGCGGGGGCTTTAATGTGGGAGCTGCTGATTCCACTGAAGGTCTTTGAAACCCTGGCTTGTGTAAAGCCAAAGCCTCTGCAGCACATGCTGACTCGTTGAGGTGAAACCTCGGAGGAGAAAATTAGACTTAGGGCACTTAGTTTCCATTTCTTTTGCAAACAAGCATCGCAAAAAATCAACATCCCCTTGTCTTTGCTGCAGTCGGCCGGGAGGTCACGCCGGCGTCCCAGCAAAACTCATTTTAAAGCCTATTAAGTTCACCACATGAAAGTGGTTGCCAGCCAAATTTCCCAATTAAAAGGCTGTCCGCTTTTTAAGTGGCTCTCACCCTACCTGCTGCCTTTTGGAAGCGAGCATCCCTTCCTCCGATACGTCTCCTGAGTTTGGGAAGGAGGAGGAGCTCATAATCTTGCTGACCAATATTCTGCATTTTTGAAATCATTACTTAATATGGTGCTTTCCTTAGCTTGGAGACTTCTGCAGTGATTATCTTACAACTGAGCCCTATTCAGGTTTCAATTTCTATTAAATAAGCTAAATCGACAGCATTAAACAGTTGCCTGTTTATTCTTTTTAGCAGGAAATGAATTTAAAAGAGATGCAGCCACCCGTGAAGAGCTGTTGAAAGCAACGATTGATGGGAGGGAGGAGGTGGTTTCTCACCCAAACCTTAAAAAAACAAACAAACTGTGCATAAAAAATAAGAAATAATCACTTTTAAAATGAGGGAAATTCAGCTCTGAGCATTTCTCTCTCTTTTCTGACTGGTAAATCCTGGTGTGCAGAGGGAGCACCACAAGGGGAGAAGAGAAATGGAAGTGTGATCCAATAAATATTCTATAAGGAGAAATAAATGAACTTCGGGGGGGGGAAAAAAGGAAGCTCTGGTGTTAGGAAAAGGCCCATCTCAGGGGATCGGTGGCAGGATGCGAAGCCTTTCACCCCCACGGTGCTGGCTGAGGTTTCCCTCAGGCCGGGGGAGCCTGCAGCTTAGGGAGTGAGTGGAGTTCCCGAGGATACTCTGCCCTGGTGTTGGCTTTTAGGGTCCATACTGCATTCTTTCCTAGGACTCCTTTTTGGGGTGTGCCAGCAGGTGAGGGAGCCAGGCAGGTGACTCTGAGTATTTGAAATTCTTTTTTTTCCTTCCCATGGTTTCTCATTTCTCTTTGCCCGTGCGGTGCCTCCTCTCTCCCCTTACGCCACGGGACAAGCTCCTGCTCCAGCTCTTTGTTTGAGAAAGGTTCCGATTTACCGTGAGCTCTTCTTTCCCCTGATCCTTATTTAAAAAGGTGAAGAGCCTTTCACTCAGCTCCTTCTCTTCCACAAAAACAATTGTGGAAGGGTAGGCTTTTCCTTCTGTCAGATGTCAGTTTATTTACAAAGAAATAGATAGGCCTGGATTTGAACGAGAGCCTCTTTACATCTGGTACAGTAGAGGAATTGTTTGGGACCTCTTCATCCTTAAGCAAAGATAATATTGGAGTCTGCCAAGAAAGAGTCAGCTTGGAAATATTGTTTTCTTTTAACTGTGAGTAGGATTCTGCTTCAGTGGAGGTTCACTGGAATAGGACTCTGTGGGATCGATGAAGGAACGATGCAGTTGCTGTGGCTTCCTCTGAGCAGGCCCCCCAGGTCCCTCCATACCCACCTGTAGCCTCCTCAGGAGCCCGTCCATCCTGGCATTTCCTTGACCGCATCCAGGCATTGGTTGAGCTGGCGCTGAGGACACTGGTGCTGGGGTGCAGCACGTCATCTCATTGCCTGCACCACCACCACCTCCTCCTCCTTCTCCTCCCAGGAGCTCTTCACTTAGTCCTTCAGTTTCCAAAGAAAACCTATTAGCGTGAGTTCTTGCAGAAACTATTTTCCTTTCCTTTTTTCATGGCTTATCTGCTTTGGCAAGCAAGTATGAAACGTTTGAATGAGTCAAGGCTTGGGAACCATTTTCATTTCCAGACATCCATGATCCCAAGGAAGGTCTTTGAGCTCCCCACCACTCAGAGGCCTCTCTTTGCGGCACAGGCCTTGCGGTCACTGCTGCGGCAGCACTTTGCAGTCTCCTGGTCCTCCAGGGGTTACAAGGAAAGCAAACATCCCTCCGAGAGCTTGGAAGCCAGAGTCAGGATGTCACAAAATACACCCCAAATCACTCAGTGGTTTAAGGTTAAGCTGGGATTTATCCTTAAATAGTCAAAGACATATCAATGCAAGGATCACCTAGAGCAAGCATCCCTCTCCTAGGATGCTCTGGAGATCCAGAGCAGAAAATTACTGAGGAAGGCCAAAATAGAAGATGGGAGAGCTGCAGGACTTGCTCTGCTACCCTGCACGTGGAACTTGCATGTCATTAACTTCTTGGAGGTCCCTGTGTGGGCAGAACATCCTCTCACAGGGGGCGTTGCGTGGCAGCTACGAGGAGGCACCATGGAGCGTGGAAGGGACTGCAGGACATGCCAGTGGGTACATGCTGGTTGGACCCTGGCAGCTTCTCAGGGGGGGAAAGCAAACCTTGCCATCCCTAGTGACAAATCCAGGCTAAAGCTGTCACCTTGACAAGTGTTTCCAGGCAGGGATATGACCTGGCTATGATTTCTTAGAGGGAAAATCTTTCTGATGTCCCAGGGAGAATTTGACTCTTAGGCAAACTACATCTTCAAAAACATAAACAAAACCAAACGTGGAGAAAAGCGGGTGGATCGAGGCCTCCTAACTTGAGCCCCAGTTCTTTAGAGATTTCCAGATTTTCTTTTGAAATCGCTGGATGTGAATTTGATACGCGTGGTGAAAGAGGAAGAATTACAGCTTTCACGTTCATGCACAATTTACCTTTTTATTTTCCTTTATCATCTGGGGGATATTTGGTAAATCAAGTTCCCCTGATGGGGCTCAGGATTCTGCTTCTATTTGTGGGGTCCCGTTAGTAGCGAGGCAGTAAATTACTGCTACTTTGTTTGAAAATTTTTTTAGCCACAGTACATTAGCTCCTTTTGTTTGCTTTTCCACTGACAGAGTGTACGTTTTTATTTGAGAATTTGTGTTTCTTGAATGTCTCATTTATAAATAATACAGGGTGTGAAATTTGAAGGTCACAGAACACAACCTGAAAAAGAAACCACCCTGAGTAACGTTGGGCTTTCGTGGCAAAAATCTTTCACCAAATGCTTCACTTACATTGGGTTTTTTTCTCTAACCTCCGTGTGTGCTGTGAAGTGAATGTCTGACCATTATACATAAGGTAACTATATATAAGAACCTTTTCCTGGCTCATCCAGCTATCTTTGTTTATTTGAAAGATTGATAGATCAGAGGGTCAAGGGACGTGTTTTATTGTAAGTTTCTGTTCCAAATTTCCTGCCTTCTTTGTTTTTTTTAAAAAATAGACCTCGAAAAGGCACAGAAAGAGCTAATAAGAACCAGATCCTAAAGTGATGCTATGTCAAAATGTCAAAAATAACAGCTTTTCTTTGACTCTACAGCATTAATCTTAAGGCACATACCTTTCTGTGCACCCTTTCTTTAATAGCTTGAGTTTTTCTATGCGGCTCTTTACTGCAGAGCAGTTTCTAGAGTGACAACAAAATCCCTTGATGGTTTTCAGTAGTTGGGTTTATAGCTGGATGTGGACATTTGTTTACCTATTCCAAATCACATTGGTTTTTTGGTTGTTTGGGGTTTTTTTTATAAAGTTTAGAGGCTTCCTGATTCCTGAGTAAAGAAAAGCTTCATTTCCCCTGGCCAGATGATAGCGTCAAAACTATCACTAAGACATCTGTCCTTAAACCTGGAAGGCAACTCATAAAAGGAGAGGCAGATGTGAAGGCTCAACTGGATATTAAGAATTCACATTGGCATGAAGGGCAGTGTGTTGTCCAGCTCCTCTCCAAAAGCAATGGGTTTCAGCTGCTCAGCCTCAGGGAGATTTTTTGGAAGTCCGCGGGCATCTGTGCTGCGCTTTCCCTCCTCAAGCCCTCCCTCCCCTGTGGCCCAGGGCAATCTCTGAGCTGCTAAAGAGCATGAAAGCAGCAATTAATTCTGAGAATCACAAATACAGTGGATGTCACACGTGGACATCGGAAAAGCTGTAAAGCCTCAGGCAGTGATCAGCCTGTTCCAGTTCAGTAAATTATCCTTGGGTGGCTCTAAACCCTCTAGGTAGTATCTGGGAAGAGAAAGCCCAAGACATGGCTGCAGTGTGGATCCTGAATGGAGTCTTGCACTTACTCCTTGTTGAGGAAACTCAGGATCACAGAATCCCCACATGATGGGAGTTGGAAGGGCCCTCTGGAGCTCCTCTGGTGCCCCCTCCCTGCTCCAGCAGGGTCACCCAGAGCAGGGGGCCCAGCAGCGCAGGGTCCAGGCGCCTTTGGAATCTCTCTGGACAAGGAGATTCCCCAAGCTCTCTGGGCAGCCTGGGCCAGGCTCCAACCCCCTCCCACCCAAGAAGTTTCTCCTCCTGCTGTGAGGGAACCTCCTGGGTTCCAGTTGGTACCTTTTTCTCCTTGTTCTATCACTGGGCACCACTGAGAAGAGTCTGATCTCATCCTCTTGACACCTACCAACTCTTTTGAAAATAAGCTGGGTAAGCAAAGGCAGTAGAGTATTTGCTTTTGTCCCTAGACAGTTGACATTGAATATTTCTGCCTGATTGTCTGGACGACTTTAACTCTGTTATTCTTCGTATGGGCTGCCAAGTCATGGGTTGAGTGTGGTATCTCTTTCCTCCCACTCTCATTCCTCTACTTTGATTCATTTAAAATAAGTGAAATTCCAGCCAGGAGTCTTCCTTTTGTCCCTTTTAATAACAAGGGCCTGTTGATCAGACCCACGGATCAGACCTGCCAGGAATTGTCTTCCTTTGTGAGTTCAAGCTCTCACATCCATGATCAAGCCATCCATGATTAATCTTTTTTTTTCCAACTGAGAAGTGCGTGCTCCGTCTATGACCACACTTCAGTGAGAAATCCTGCTGGTTTCTTCTTTAGCTTAAAACTCAAGTTGGTTAATCATGTGGAACAACCAGAAAGCACCTCCTGCATCTTCAGGCTGAGTGAGCTCCCCATCGCTGACTTAGGAGAAAGAGAAGGGTTCCCATAGAGAATATTTCCAGTGGTCTGAGCTTGATGGTTGTGCTGGTATCACAGAATGTCTTTGGTTGAAAGGGACCTTCAAGATCATCTAGTCCAACCTTAGACCAAACGCTGCAAGCTCAAGTATCTGCAAGGACGAGGCACATCCAAGTGTAGCATCAGACTGGGCTAATGTGGAGAATCCAGAGCTCTGGATGAATGAAAATGCTTCTGTCCAGGCTATTATATTAAACTAGACAGACTGTTTCAGACTCTCTGATGGTCCCAACAGGCTCTTTCCCTTCAGACAAAAGTTATCAACACTTTAAGTCAACAATCACTAAACGTATCTGTCTTGCAGTCACTGTCTGAGACACCTTTTGCATTTCTTCTTCCCAGCATATGAAAAAGAACCAGTGAGCTCCTAAACCTTTTGGTGCAATAAATCCGTGCAACAAGCAACGTGTGAGGCTGGTGTCCCAGCTGCCTTACTCCCGCCAGGGCAGGTGGTTGCTTTACGTGCTGCACTGCAGATTTAACTTCCAGATCCAGAATTAAACTTATTCTCTGGTCCAGCAACTACGAACGACATCCCAATAGCTGTAGGTTTGCCTGAGAAAAGATCTGGAGATGTTCCTTTCCAGAGAAGTGTGTTGGTACGTGTCTGTAATGGGAAGTACCTTGGTGCACCCGGCCTCTCTGTTGCACCTGGGTTAAAGCTGTTTTTAGGCTTGCCATGGCTTGAGAGGAGCCTTTAATTTTAGCTTTTCTCTGAATATTCTGAAAGATCAGAAGGGCCTAAAAATAAAAGGGATAAATGAAACGGCAATTCTTCTCGTAAAACGAGCGTTTCAGGGTCTAATCCTGCATCCCCATCGTGCTTTAAACACCTAGTGAAATCAGAAACGCACGGCGCACACCGTGCTGGGGGCGGGGAGGGGGGAAAGGTCTCGGTGTGGGCAGCAAAACCCACCTCTGAGCAAAGAGGGTGTTACTGCTCGAAGATGTGTCTTTGGTAATTTAAGATAGAGTAACCCTGTGGTCACAGAGGAGATTAACATTCCTTGGCCAGAGAGGACGAGCTTTTATTTTGAAAGCCACCTGGGTTCCACTTAAAAGTAGTAGAATGCTTCAGGATTTATTACGACCGGGCAGGTTCCTATTTAACAATGTCAAGACGGAGCTGTGGAAATACACCCTCTTTTCTTTTCGGAGACGCGCAACACGCTACGTTTCAGCCTTGCACAGCTGCTGCGATTCTGTAACATCAAACCGGCGAAAAGTTTGGCCATGAAGGATACCTAATATTTGGATTTTATATGCAGTGTCTCCAATTTATGCGCTTAGGATCACGAAGATGACTTATGATGTGTTGTGTTTGCGTTGGCAGCGGCTCAAACCCAGAAATATATTTCAGGCTTGGCTTTCCAGATATTATCTCAAGTCATTTAAAAGTTCATTATAGGGCACCCGCTAGTGCTGCTACAGTAAAGGGGCTGTCAGCATTTTTCAAGGGTTTATAACTCAGCCATTAAAAAAAAAAAAAAAAAAAATCTCTGTGGGCTGAAACTTGGCATTCAGGGTCTAGGCCCAGCAGTAAACTGTTTTTACAAATTAAGAAAAAATCAGTTTGCCTATTATTAAATTATAGGTGGGCTAAATTTTCTTTCAGAACTTTTTCAGGCTCTTCTCCCGTACCTCTGTGAATTAAAATGTTTCCAGAATGTTTTTATAGAGTGCTACTCTAAAAGATGGACTAGCTTTTGTTATGTTCTTAAAATCCTGAGCTTTAACTTAAAATATAACAACAGCACTTATCCCAGCATAGCACTTTTCACCTTCAAAGTGCTTTACGAGCATTATCTCATTAATGTACATAACAGCCTCCCCATGATGTAAGAGGGATTATTATCCTCATTTTATAGCTGGAGAGCTTGAGCCAAAAAGGTTTAAGGCTGTTTTTAAAAGGACTTAGTTGCACAAATCCCATGTGAGATTCGATTGGCTTTGGGTGTCTACTTCCCTTTGGCTCTTCTAAAAATCACAACTGAAGTGATTCACCCAAAACTACTCTGAGCCAGGATTAAAACTCAGACTTTCCGATGGCCGGTGCCACTGGGCTGGTTAATTCTCAGAGGTTCACTAATTGCTTTTTTGCACGTAAGAACCATCGCCTTTCTACAAAATTATTCTTTACATCAGAGGGGGTCAACTCTGGGCATCTGGGGAGCTCCTTGGTGACAGGGAGATTGTCAGATGAGATGTGGTAAAACGTGGCGTGTTCTAAAACCATGGCCAAGTGACACGGTGTTGTCATCGTGTGTGCAGCAGCGGGTCCGTCCCGTTTCATCAGCGCTGTTCCTCTCCTGCTGAAGGTACAAAAGAAAGATTTACCCCTGTTTTTCTTGACCTTTGGTTGTAGAAGGAGGAGATGTTGATACTGATGGCACCAGAGCACGGTGACCTGGACAGGAACGTGGCCGCAGGCAGGACCTATTTTATATGTTGTTTTCATAGTTGTTATTAAAGGGAGAGGGTGGTGACGGTAGCTGTGGAGATTTGATGAGTGTTGGTAGGTGAGAGTTCGACACAAGGATTAAAAATAAAACTGGGCTTCTCTTCAGCCTCTCCACGTCAGACAAGGGCAGCAATGGATGGGTTTTGTGCATGCCAGGGAAGGAATACTCGTCATTTTGTATGCCTCAGTAACAGTCCAAGGCTTTTTGGAAGCACTGTTAGACCTTCAGCTCACTTCCAATTACAAAACTGCTTTGTCTAAGAGAAATGTCTTCTCATGAACTTCCAAGTGCTTGAAACCTACCCTGTTTAAATCTCATCTCAAATCAGATCAAGCAGATGGGCTATGATTTGGACGCAACGTTTTATGAATTAGAGGACTAAGCTCAGCTGAATTTAGCAGATGCATTTTGAGTTAGTATTTCTGTAGTAATTCATGGAGGAAGGTGGAGAACGCTTGGAAAAGAATCAGAAGCTCCTGAGGCTGAGAGGCTATTTCTGTTTGTACCTTTAGAGAAGTTGCACCATAACTCTTGCATCACAGTCATACTTTCTCACTGACTTACTGTTACTACTGGTACTTTAAAATCCTTCTGCAGCCTTTGGAAACCTACCCATACATCCTTACTCCTTTATTTGCCTCTCCTGTAAAGCATAGAACCTTTAAAATATTATATTTACTGTGATGTTTGTCAGCAAGACCATCAGAAGACCGAGGCCGTTCTGGTTTCTGACTCTTTTATACTGTAGATCTCTGAACCAGCCGTTGAAATGTTATCAGGAATTACAGGAATGACTGAGGTATAGAAATGTTACATCGGGTGATTAAATGCGGTTATCCAGTTCCACACTATTAGTGCGATTTTATTAAACCCAGATTGTGGAGATCTGGGTTTAATAAAATAAGGAATAAGGAATATATAATTAATAAGGAATATGTGCGCTGACTGCCATTATGCTTCTCGCTGAAATTATTAAGATAGCAAGTCAGAAACAGTTCTCACCTTTAATGGCTGCAAGCTGCACCAGGGGAGATTTAGACTGGACATTAGGAAACATTTCTTCGCTGAGAGGGTTAGGAAACATTGGAAGAGTTTGCCCAGGGCAGTGGTGGAGTCACCATCCCTGGAGGTATTTAAAAGACACGGGAACCTGGTGCTTAGGGGCATGGTTTAGTGGTGAGCTTGCAGTGTTGGGTCGAAGGTTGGACGAGATGGTCTTGAAGGTCTCTTTCAACCAAAGGAATTCTGTGGTTCTGTGAAGCATGCAGCAATCATTCTGGAGAGCCTGAAGGCCAGCCTGACCCCACCTCCCAGCAAAAGACATGGGACCCTGTTGCCTGCCTTCACCAACGGCTGGGATTTCTGCCCTTTTTACCCCACACCCAGATTTCCTACCTAATTAGATCCGTGGGAGCACAGGCAACAGTCTTATTTCGTGCAGTTTCATACCTGCAGATTAAAAGGTGAGTCGATCGGTTGAAAAAAAAATAAATAAATATGTGGGCAGTGCCTTTGTGCTGAATTTTTATCCTAATGGCTCCTTGGGTCCAAATGAGAAGGGGGACGCCTCGTATGAAGCGCTGAGCAAACGCAGCTTAGTGCTAAACAGGTGAAATACCGATAGACACGAAGCATAATGAAGGGAGTAGCTGACGTGATTAAAAGAAGCGATTAAGGAAGTGGATTGGTTAGGCAAGTTAGTTGGCCGAGCTGGTTTTGGACATGCTAGAGATTTTTTTCATGTTTTATTGCTGGAGTCAGCAGTAGAGGTAGCTGAGATGGAGCGTAAGCAGCAGAGCACAGGTCTACCTACCGATAGGCTTTTGTTGACCTCGCGGGATGGCTCTGAGCGCGCAGGAGCTGAGCTACAGCCTCGGGATTTCTCATTCCTTGGCCGCCCTGCTGAGCCAGCCAGCAGATGATAATGGGGTTTGGCCACTAATGACCACCGTTAGGTTTGAACTTGTTGCACAGAGATGAAAGCCCACGTATTCCATTCCCTGTCCCCAACCCATCTCGCGCTTTGCTTTTAAGAGGTTTCATTAAACGTTGAATATGGTTAACTAGAAATAGCCCTTTTCCTGAATGCTGAATGAAATAGCACTTGACAGGAGAAGGCAAATGAATGGATCAGAAGAGATTAATTTTGCTAAATTTCAATTTTTCATTCTCTATCTTGACACAAGAATTCTTCATGATCTGCTTGCGCCTATCGTGAGATTTATTTCAGATTTAAGATAACCTTTGGTATTCTTAGTGAGGGAAATAGTGAGAAAAAAAGTCTCTATCTCCTAGATGTGATCTTCAGTCCTCATCTGTGCAGTTGGTGCTTCCAAAATCATTGACCACGTACTGTCTACGCTGCAGTGAAAAAAGACTCTGAGATCTTGACTTCTGAGAGATGAATTTCATATATCTGTTTCCTATATTCCATATATTCATATTAATTTCATGCATTTCATATATTCCATATATATGTTTTGTGGGGCTAACATGAGCAGAGGCAGATCTGCAGAGGCATCGAAATGAGCAGCCAGATTTCTGGTACGTGTTTTTCACATTCATTGGTCAGCAAAAAGGAAAAAGAAAAGAAGAAAGAGAAGCAGTGTGTTAAATGAGGCCAGATAGGATGATATTGAGAAAGTAGAGAATTGGTGGGTGTCTGAAGGAGAGGAATTACAGCATTGCTGTAGTGCCACGGAAATTCCTGAGTTTATTCCTTTTATTACCATGCAAAACTATGTGGGACCTGTTGCCTGCCCTGAAACATCAATTAACAAGTGTTATCATTTTGTACTAAACCTAAACCTTTGCTTCCCTTTCAAAGGCAAAGATGAGCTTTCTTTAAAATGATGTTTCCTAAGCTTGAGTTCTTTATTCACCCTCTTTCCTTTCTACATGCCAGATTACTTCTTGACGCTCGATGAACCGATGAATAACATCACCACCACCCTCGGCCAGACCGCAGAGCTGCACTGTAAAGTCTCTGGCAATCCTCCTCCCACGGTCCGTTGGCTGAAAAACGACGCGCCGGTTGTCCAGGAACCCCGGAGGATCTCCTTCCGTGCCACAAGCTATGGGTCTCGACTGCGAATAAGGAACCTCGACACTACGGATACTGGCTACTTCCAGTGCGTCGCGACCAACGGCAGGAAGACTGTTTCTACAACTGGTGTGCTGTTTGTGAAATTTGGTGAGTCTTCTCCTTCTAAGCTGTTCCAACTGCCATTTAGAAAAACAACTTGAGGAAGTTGCCTTCACCCACTGAAAAATGAGTGTGCTGATGTCGTGGTATCATGGCCTCAAGTTGCACCAGGAGAGGTTTAGGTTGGACGTGAGAAACTGTGTCTTCCCTAGAAGGGTAGTCAAGGCCTGGCCCAGGCCGCCCAGGAGTGGTGGAGTCCCCCTCCCTGGAGGCGTTGCAATGCCATTTAGATGTGGTGCTGAGGGATGAGAGAGAGAGAGGCCTGTCAGGTAAAATAAGCACTCGTTCATCAAAGGTTATGTTGAGATAATTGTCTTCAGAGCTGATCTTACAACTTCACCTCCACGTTCAGATGGTCACAATTCACTGAGATGAAGATGTTCGTACAGAGTCCTAGTTAGTTCTCTTAGGAACTGGACAAATAACACACAATGAGTGATGTATGTGATGAGTTTCATGGTCTGTTTCCATAAATCTCCCACATTTTCTAAATTCTAGTAAATTAGGCATTAGATGTTCTCATAAGGCTGTTGTCTTTTAGCTTGTATCTGAGAGTTTTATCTGAAAAGTGATACTTTTATAGACGCTCCTGTAGAAAACAGTGGGTATTTTTCTTTTTTTATGACTAGAACAATATTTAATCTCACAATTCAGTTTCTAGAGCAAACATTTCTTAGTGTGGACTTCCCCGAAGTCTGATGCCGCCGTCATTTCAGTCAGCGCTGTACCTGAGCCTGCTCAGGCCTTCCCAGAGGTGCCAAACTCACAGCACTGAGGGCAGTCACAACAAAACCCTCTCAGCCAAACCCCAGTGAGGCCAGAGCAGGTTTGATCATAGAATAATAGAGTGACTTGAGTTGGAAGGGACCTTAAAGATCATCTAGTTCCAACCCCACCTCCCACTAGACCAGGTTGCTCAGAGCCTCATCCAGCCTGGTCCGAATCAGGCCTAGGGGGAATTCCCTGATAAATAATGAAGCTTGATAGGGTGAAATGTTCCTGTTTTCTCCCAGTTAAGAGTTCTAATGTGCTTTTTCTATGAGCCTCCTGTGGTTTGCTGTGACCTTTTCTATGATGGCCTGAGACAGTTGAAATGCAGGATGAAGGCATCACCTTGTTCATTGTCCTGGTCTACAGGACACAGCCTTGTCTTTGGTGCTGAGAAACTGTGACTCGTCTGTTTAGCTGCATAAACCCCATCCAACATGACAGACCGTCGCGTTTAACTTTTAAAAGGTTTGCAAAAGCTTCCTGCTTGCTACCTCACCATAACTCATCACCCTTTTTTTTTTTTCCTTCTGTCACTTTTCCAGGTCCCCCACCAACAGCCAGCCCAGGATCATCGTAAGTTGTTTCATGTCTGTTATGTCGATTCATTAATCTTGCATTTGAGCTGACAGAAGTTCGTTTTTCATTTGGTGTGACAGGAGCACTTTTACATTCCACTTTAAGTCAGATAGTACAGTAATTTATTATAACTGAATTGTATCTGTCTCGTACATATATTTTCATGTTATAATGTCAACTCTTTTTTCTTACCCTAGACTTCTTAATTTCCACTATTATTACCTTTAGATCTTCTGGTGCCTTCAGAGGTTGAACTTATTTCAGTGTATCTACAGGTGGGAGTAGAAACTGATCTTCATACACATCACGTTCTAATACAGAAAATATTTATCACTATAAGTAGATTTTACTACCTGGGGGCTACGTACTGATTTTAAGAGAACTGATGGTTGTAAGCTGTACCTGTGTCTTTCTGTACCTTTATTGGTAAACTGTCTTAAAACGGAGATTTTAAATATGGAGTATGTGGTGGAAGTAGTGGCTGGTTTTACAACAGCTCCCTGTATCCTGGAGCTCAGGTTTGGTTCCTGCTGCTGGCTCTGAGCGGTTACCACGTTGTTGTGTTTTGGACAGTGGAGCTTCTGTCTTTGGCTGAGGTCATACATTTATCTTCCCCTCTGGTTTTAAAATACATGATCAAACTTGCTGACCTTTTGTAGTCCCTTACTGTTTTCAAGTGTGGTCTTCAACTGTTCTGAAGTTTGCGGCAAGTTGTGTGATAGTGTCCACCTTGTTCATGTCTCACATGCATGGAACGATATGGAAAACCCACCTCTCCTGTTGTGGGAAGCTCCACCGTTAGAAGAGAAATACAGTACCAACAAAACCATAAAATGAAATTATTAATACGATTACAAGGGATGCAAAAGCTTGGGAACGTGCACGTTCCTGGCTGTCCTTATAGAAGATCGTTCACAGTATTGTAGAGGATACAAATTAGGGGAAGCATCTGATCACAAAAGGACATGCTAGGATGCCCTCTAATGGAACATCATAAAATGTGGGTTTGTCTTCCCTTTTGAAGGTACCTGGCATGAAGTTACTGAGTTTGGTTTGGAAGGGGAGCACTTGGCTCGGACTTAGGCTCCATTTTCTGATTGCGGTGTTTGGGGGAGGAAAGCTTCATGGTGCTGTGGGAAGGAGGGGCTGTTGTGCTCTTTAAAAGTTTGGAGGCTTACTGAGTTGAGAAGATGTGTGTTTTGTGTCTGCTTCCACCTAGTTTGGAGTTCCTGAAATGGGTACAGTTAAGTAAAGTGTCCTCGGTGGTCAAAAGTCACTGGAGAGCAGTGTGAGTACAGAAAGCAGAGAGCTGTGCTGGAATTCCACTGTCTAGACCACTCAGGATTGCCTCACTTTTAAAAACAAAATAGATTTGGGAACCTTTATGCCATTTTTCTTTCTGGTGGGTCTTGAGGATTTTTTTTATACCCCTACAAAAAGAAGAACAGAACTTAATGAGCTAAAAGTCTCACCCGGTTAACGGAGAAGTATCAGCAAATGGTCCCTCTAATTCAGCGAGTGTTGGGCTGAGCGATAAGGTGATGTCTACACAGCATCATCTTTTTAAATCATGGTTGAAAACCAAACTGGTGGCATCAGTGCTGGTTTAGAGACTAGAGATATTACACTCCACCTGAGCTCAGCACCCTTCTTCTGGCTTAACATGGCCCTGCCTTACTCTGTGTGTAAAGTCCATGTACCCAGGGTAGAAACAATTGGGTTTTTCTGTATGAACCATATCAAACATGAAACTGGCTTTAAAGTGACTTAATCCAAGGTTTGTGGGTTTTGACCATTCACCACTTACTGGTAATACATGTGTAGAAAGAATGTGAAAAGGTTGCCTTGAGAGGTGGTCGCTGCCCCATCCCTGGCCCCATTGCAGGGGAGGTTGGATGGGGCTCTGAGCAACCTGCTCGAGTTGCAGATGTCCCTGCTCCCTGCAGGGGGGTTGGACTGGGTGACCTTGAAAGGTCCCTTCCCACCCAAACCAGTCTGGGATTCTGTGAAAAACAAAGCGAGATATCCTCTCTTAAAGTCCTCTTTAATAGTTGCCTTTATAAATGTTCCTTATAATTTTGTAATCACGAAAGCTGTTTAGTCACACTTCATTACTCTGGGAGGTTTTGTCTAGTAAGAGGTGACTTTGTACTAAACATTGGAAAGAAACATACCCAAAGAAAAGCGCAGAGGGATCTTTGTTTTCCTGGATGGAGAACATTTACATTCCTGTAGAAGCTAACTAGATTTAATCTATGAAATAGGAGAATCAGGAAGGAGCTTATGACAAAGAAATGATAAACTTGAAACTCACACTAAATGAGAGTAAAAAAACATTCGACGTATGTCGTCTTGAACCTAGTTTGTATCTGCAGCCGGGGGCTTGAGTGCAAGAGCCTTACAAAGAGTAGCAACGGGCGACACGAAATTGTGGAGAGAAATTGCATGTTGGGGAGCACAGGAGGGAAATTTCCTCAAAATCCCTTCCCTGCTGTCTGCTGTTCTTTCCATGTAAACAGTATCTTGAGTGTTGCAGAGTCTACTGTGCGTAGCCTTCTCCTCGTACAAGTTGGCAAACAAATTCCTGGCTGTGAAATTAAAGAAAATGCCGTGGAAGTGCCTGTGGTAGGAGCGAGCCCACATTACACAGCTCAGTGTCACAAAAAAGCATTTGGAGGACTGTTGGCTACCGACAGCAGTGCTCTTCAGCACGGGGGAGCAGAGCACTTTGTACAGCTCTGCTAAATTTTCTGAAGAACAAATTTATTTAAATTGTTCTAGAGATGAAAATACAGTTTTTCTGGTATTTTGATTGCAAGTTTCTTCAAAGAAAGAATCATAGAATCGTTGCAGTTGGAAAGGACCTTCAAAATCGTCAGATCTAATAGGAAGGGCAGGTGGAACCTGCTCCATTTGAGATCCTCAGACGCTGAGGTTGTTTCGTAGTCTTGATGCCATTTTACAGCTCCTCATAGCTATTGGATGAGCAATAAGCATAGTCATGAGAAATACCTGCTTTTCTCTGTGAAAACCAACCCCAGCTATGCCAGCCTCCGTTGTCAAGTTGCAGGGTGACAGAGGTACTGTGGTCGATCTCCTTCCGCACCGTGGAAGACTCACAGGAGTCCTGTGGGAAAAGGCTTTCTTCATCCTAGAAGCTGGATCGTAAAATACGTTCCTGCCATTTTTCCAGAAGTTAGGGCCTTGGTGCTGGTGCTTTGACTAAACTGGCTGTGGGCCCTGGGTTCAGCTGATTTTGGTTCCCCAAAATACATTGATGGGCACCCACATCTCACGTCCCTCGCTGTGCAGGCTGAGCGCTGGTGTTGATCTGAGCGAACGGACGCTCGCCCTACGTCATCGTGGGGATACCTCCTTTTATTTTATGGTGGTTAAATGAAGGCTAAATATGGAAACCACTTTGAAGGACGTCATGGAAATGAAAACTTGAATAGTGTTTGTGCCTTATCACCACGAGCTGCTTCTCCTGTGCTTTTCCCATGTTGTCTTTATCAATCTGCCACAAGTGGAAGGTTCTGTTCATTTAAGGTTTTAGTTTGAGGATCATGTTTTTTAAAAAAATCCATGCGCTCAGCACTTTTTCTTTGCAGAATTTCTAAGTGCAGAGTTCTGCACTGACGTGATGGCAGGAAAATGGATGGGCTTAAAAATTAGAAAGGTTAAATGGGTGACTTCTGTAAAAGTCTGATTTGCAAATTGGTCTGAAGAAAATCCAGCAGAAGCACACCGCTGCAGTCCGTAAGGGCATCAAGAACCCAAAATATCGCTGCATTGCAAATCACTGGCTGACCTGAACGTCCTTCCTCTAACTCTCTGGTGTTTGGCAAAGGTCAGCTTTAAAGCCCTTATCTTCCAGCTACATTCCATTAACGTGCTCTGCTGCTCTGCCTCTCTGGCATCGCTTGGAGAAGCTTCTTTTGTTCAAAAAAAAAAAAAAAAACCAACCCCAAACCCACGCTCCTGCTTTATAAATAAACCATTATTTTATCTTTTGTTTTGCCAGAAAGTGCTACAGATAGAGGGCCAGCTACAAGCAGCACATTGAGCTGTGGGGAGAGTGCAAATGCCTCTGTCCTACGGTCCGGATGTGTGCCCGGGAACCAGCTCCGGCTCTCGGACTGACTGCTGGAATAGTTTCCCTAAAGTGGATGGTGTCAAGGGCACAACAGGCAGGAGTCTGGGAGGGGGCCTCTCCTGGCAGATAAGTCAGGTCCTGCTGGCTCTTGGTGGAAAAGGCCACCCTCAGCTAATTTAGCCCCTTCTTTTTTTTTTTTTTTTCTGGAATGGAGGAATGCAAATGCAAATTGAGCGAGTGATTTGAGGAAGATCAAAGGAGGAATTTTGCTAATTAACTGGTATCTTACTTGGGCATTGCATAGATATTGTACACACGTATATATGTACCGCTATAAGACCACTGCTTCTAGAGATTTCCTGAATACCCAGAACTTTAGTGCTGGTT
Source organism: Baryphthengus martii (assembly GCA_013396935.1). Classification (NCBI taxonomy): domain Eukaryota; kingdom Metazoa; phylum Chordata; class Aves; order Coraciiformes; family Momotidae; genus Baryphthengus; species Baryphthengus martii. Next base: position 186,877 of record VWZK01007201.1, read on the forward strand.
TTTTTTACGTTTCTGTGCTTCATATCACTTTGAAAACTCACTTTTTTATCCATCATCCATGGTAAGGTTTGGTCCTTTAAGGACATAGAACCGTGTCTTAACCTCAGGTCTCTCCGGTTGCTACAGAGATCGAAATCAGAAAGGGCTGAGGTCAGAGCACAGCAGATTCCTGGAGATGAGAGAATTTAATATAACAATAGAGATACTTTAGCCTGGAAAATGGTTGTGTGCCCAGTCTTTTCAGTTATTGTTGTCCTTTTTTTGCTCATTCTGTGTTGTTTCCAGTACCTGGAGCGATGATCCTGTGCTTGCCCTGGATTTCACCCTCTGCAGGAGGAATCCTAGACGCAAGCCACTGAAATTAGAGGATGTGGAGCACACTTGCACTCTGTTGGAGAACTGCCACAAGAGCTATAGTGAGAAAGAACACAAAAATGCCTTTCTACAAGGTCCAGTCCAAAAATGAGCTCGAGAAGCCCTTCTGGAGCGTAGTCCAGTGGGAAGAGTTCAGGCACATGCTCTGTCTGTTCTGTATCGGAGCTGTACAAAACCAATTGAGCGAGTTGCGAGCGTGTTTCAAAAAAGACTTAACCTGCAGGTGAAATAGTTTACTCAGCAATGCAGACTTTTGACTTTATCCCAGCGGGAACATGGGAAGAGCAGCGTGTCACCTCTTGGAAGCACTCTGTAGGGTCTCAAGACATGGTGGTTTAGGTTTCAGAGGAGAAAAATGTCTATCTCATCAATATTACTCTTGGACATGCAGCAGATACTGTGCAGCAGGGAGACAACGGCGTGGGTGTAAGTCAGACTGGACCCGTGTGCCACAGGCTGGCACCTCCTAAGCAGAGTATACTTGGTCCCTGTGTTGGTATTGCTCTTCAACAGTCCTTTCATTCTTAACGAAGCCTTTTCTATATATATGATCTAAATATGCTATTGTTTTGTTCGTTATTTAACCACTGAGAACAAGGAGAAGAGGAGTGGGCTGTAATTTTAAGGGGGACTTGATTCATAAAATCAAATGGGGTTTGTGATTCCCAGAAATAGCTTGTGAAACCACAAACCCCACAGGATTCTCCCATCCTCTTTTTTCAGTGATTAAGGTTTGATTTATTTATTTATTTGTTTATTTTAGTTAAAGACATCTGGGTTTTTTAGTAAAACAGATCTTTTATGCAGTGGCTCTGTGTGGCTCGATGTCAGCGTGGTTCTTTCAACAAGAACACGCGTAAACTGCTGGCCACCATCCAGGTGAGACTTGGCCAACTGCCTATTTGATTGTGGATGTCAACGAGTAACAGAGAGACTTTCTCCTTTTGGCCGTAGAAGCTTCATTTTAAAGAAAGAAAAAACACCGATAAAGAGACAAGAGCAGATTCACTGGAGAGCCACTCCAGCAACACCCTGAGTCTGACCTCCCTGCTGCTGCCCACTGATTGCCCACAGCACCTAGAGGTGAGGGGTGGCCTGCTGGGAAGCAGCTCTGCAGAGAAGGACCTGGGAGTACTGGAGAACAACAGGTTCACCATGAGCCATCAATGTGCCCTTGTGGCCAAGAAGGCTGATGGGCTTATGGGACATGAAGAAGACTATGGGTAGCAGGTCAAAGAAGGTTCTCTTCTCCCCCTGCCCTAGGGAGGCCACCTCTGGAGTGTTGGGTCCAGTTCTGGGCTCCCCAGTTCAAGAGAGTCAGGGAGAGAGTTCAGTAGATGTTACGAAGCTGCTGAGGGGCCTGGAGCATCTGTGTGGGCAGGAAAGGCTGAGAGCCCTGGGGCTGTTCAGCTGCAGAAGAGCAGCCCCAGAGGGGAGCTGAGCAAGGCTGAGCAAGAGCTCAAGGGCCCCCGGGGGGCAAGAGGCTGGGGCCAGACTCTGCTCAGGGGTGCCCAGCACCAGGATAAGGGGCACCGGGCACCAACTGGAACCCAGGAGGTTCTCTGGGAGCAGGAGGAGAAACTTCTTTGGTGGGAGGGTGTTGGAGGCTGGCCCAGGCTGCCCAGAGAGGATATTCTGTGAGGATTATTGATTTCCAGTCCTGTAATGTGTTTTTTGACTGTCACAGAAACTACCTTCCTGTTACTTAATGATTATGGGAATTCCAAGTGAGGACTGAAGGCAAGTTCCACAAGTTTTAGTGCAGTATCTGTTATAACTCCACTATGTGTTGGTGTCACAGCTTGTACATACAGCACAACATCTGAGGCACAAACTTGAAGTGGGATATTCTGTGCGGAGGCCAACATAAATATATCCGTTCAAAAAAAAAAAATAATTCCTGTGGTATGAAGACGAACTCAGTGGCTGATGCTGACAGAAACCATGTTACGTCCTGTTGCGTTGAGTGAAAATAAAACTCCTTTTGTTTACCAGGGTCTGAGAGTCGGATTATCTGCTATGAGCATACCACTTGTGGAACTGGAATGTTTCCAGGGAGAGCCGGACTTGTCCTCTTCACCGAGTCTTTGATCTGGTGCACCCTTATCTGCTCTGCCACTGTCTCACCTTCTCCTCTGTTCTGATTGCTCTGCTGTGATTTTCTTTGCGACATTCCCGTAGCATGGTGGGCAGTAAGGTGACTCCTGAGGCACCAGAGTCTGTGGTTTAGGAGGAGACCTGTTGTTGGACTTTCCTGAGCAAACAAGAAGAAATGAAGACCTCTGAGTAACTGTAGTGCAGGGTTTAGGAAGCCGTATTTGCGTCTCGTATGAAATGAATTGGTTATAGATGGTGTTCCAGTGTGTTCTATCCACCTCAGAGAACTTAAGTAGCTAAATATGCACATTATCTGAGAATCCCAGGATTCTTTGCCTCTTTACCTCCTCTTATCTCCCGAACCACATAGGGGAAGCTGAGCCAGAGTGAGATTAAAGGTGTGCTTCTGTCGCCTCAGCTGCAGATGCAGCTGAAGTCACACCGATCACCTTGTCTGAGCTGGACACCTCTGGGGCAATTTGCCCAAGCTAATAACGCAGGGGTAGCCTGCAAGGAAGCAGAGAACTAAGCTCTGTCTCTGGAGATGTGGGCCAAAGCCTGTGTCCCTGGATTATTGTTCTTGTTTGCTGCGTCCGTGCATCGTCTGCTGGTTTTCGTGTGAGCAAAGCTGCAGAAATCCAAGGGCTTTGCCCAGCTCTTCCTGATGAAGTGGGTTAAATTGTTATTTTCTTATGCTGTGGTAAGTCTACAGAAAAGAAATTGGCCTGTTGTTTGACCTTAGAAAGTACTTTTCACTTCTGAAAGGGTATCTGATAAATATTTTTATGAATTTCAGCTGAAGCGTTCCACTCTTATCTGCCTGCAACACAAACAGAAAGCCCTTCTCTCTCGACGCGACACGAAGGAGAGCCACGACGCAGTGTGGAGACGTAGCTGTATTATCTGAAAGCAAATTAATTACCCTGATGTCAATATTTTTTTTTAAATGGGGAGGAAAAAATGACTTGTTACATTATGACCTGGGACCCGGGGAGCCAGAGCTCCCTAATGCATTTGTAGAATACAGGCAAAAAGACAACGTGCTTTTAAGAACTGGATTTGTTTTCATTCTGCGCAGGGTCACCCGTGGCAACTACATATGCAAATAAATGCTGGGTGCAGAAGTGGCCTTTGTGTAGTGCTGCAGTCAGTATTTGAAGACTATTTGGACTTTTGTTTCCGCGAGGCTTTAGTATGACCCAGTTGCGTAGTCAGTAACCCCGGGCGCTGCCCGCAGGATTTGTAGCAAGACCCCAGGAGACTGAGGGAGTTGAAAACTTGACCCCAGCGTTTTGTCCCCTTGTCTCGAAGCTAACTTGTCTGCTTATGAGCGGCACCGTTGTCCGCTCCCATCTGTCTGAAGCACGAGTCTACACAGGCAGCGTCCTCTCCAGCAGCTCCCCTGTGGTACCTAGGGATGGAACATCGGCGCTGCTGTTTCGTTTTGTGGCAAAATCTGTTCTCAGCTCTGCGTGGTGGCCTCCCTCGGGAAGTGGGCGCACAGCTCCTCGTCCTAATTCCCGCTGCGCATCCAAACAGGGACAAGAAAAAGTATGTACGGGGCTTTTTAGGCAGTGATAGTTTCCTGATGTGCCAGCTGAGGTCAGAAGGAGGTAGACAGTTACAGCCCATGGTGGAAGGGAAGATGAAAAAATGAAATTGCTTTTATTTGCTTAGGAAGTCCTCAGCTTTCAGCATTTTCACTGGGTGTGTCCAAGACCAGGTTGGATGAGGCTTTGAGCAAGCTGCTCTAGGGGCAGGTGTCCCTGCCCATGGCAGGGGGGTTGGAACTGAATGATCTTTGGGGTCCCTTCCAACCCAAAGCATTCTGTGATTATGGAAATACTGGATCAGATCTTGTGCCATTTTATGTTCTGCTGCTTTTTGGCCTGTTAATGTAGCCTTGCTGCGTGAGTCCTGCTGCACTGCTCTTGTTTGACCATGTTCGATAAATGCTGAGGGTAACGCTGAAAAGTGAATTTGTGATGTTGTTACAAACTAGACTCAGGTACCGTATTGTCGTTTTTTTAACACTGTGGATCTACAAACTTTTCAAATCCCACACAGGAACCTGGGGTGAGGGAGCTGATCCATAAAGCATGGTTAGAGGATGGATTTTCCTTTCCTTAATTGATGATCTCACTTGTCAGTCTTTATACAAACACTTAAAGAAATCCTGTGATTATACAATTTGACCCTGAGTTACAGACGGTACGTATTTTCCCAATTTGCTTAAAAAGGAGCAAAGTCAGGATCACTTTGAAGTTTCTTCAGTTTCACAACAGAAAGAGAAAAAAAAAAAATTAGGAGAGGCTTAGAAGTTGCATTACTTACCCTGATCATCTCCTACAGCCTTCAGGGTATTGTGTTGATGGAGATATTCTTTAGCTGTTGAAAAAAAAAAAAAAAATTAGGCACAGTTGACGGTCTGTGTCTGACTAAGTCTGATAATAAACTGAGTCTTATGAGTTAAAGCAAATAGTCAGACCTGCCAAGTATTGTTCCCATTAATGTTATATATCCTTCTTGTCACACAGAGGCCTTTTTCCCACTGAACTTCCTGGCAGGAGTTGTCTGGGTAGGAGTTCAATCCACCCCAGGACAGAGGATCTGTGCTACTAAGCTTCATTTTCAGGCTGCAGCTAAGACCAGTTGGTGGAAAAAAAAAAAAGTAATGGATTTAATTAAAAATATGGAGCCTGCAATATTTGATTTTATTCCCAGTGGAAATGAAGCTCAGACCATTAGGCATTTTTCTCAGAAAATAAACGTTGCACAGCCCCTAGCCCAGCATAAACTCCCTTGAGAGGAGGAAGAGGCTGGCTCTGCTTTAGAGCAGAGGTGTAACCTGGTTTTTCCCATGTTTCATGTGGTCATTCCAGATAACAGCTATTTTGAAGCCGACCCCAAACTTTCTTCTGGAGCTGCTGAAAGGTCACAGCAGCAATTTTGTCCAAATCGCTGTGTTTTTTGTGCAACATCCAGTTTTTAGAAGATGACGTTGTGTCTCTAAGACAATTTTCATGAAAAAAAAATTTTTACAAAAATCTCACTTAGCTGTAATCATAAAAGCAATTTAAATGACTTACAAGGATTTCTTTGAGCCCGAAGGCTGTGAGGCAAGATCTGACAATATTACAATTAATTTCACCCTTCCTGGAGCGAGTCAGGTTACAGTACTGGCTGAACACAGCCTCTCTTTGTGCCGCATCCCTTTGGAAAGGGCTTGCCCTGAATGCCTGTCTTGCCCTCAAAGAGGGCAAATGGCAATTTATCTTTCAGACTGCTCGGACAACGTGGTATCTTAAAGTTTCTGGCAGAGGTTATTGGTCCGTTGTTTCATTTGCGTCGTATTGACGACACAATCCCTTCTCCAATGGCTCTTCATCTGAGAGTTGCTAAAAGAGAGATGGGTGCTGTTGTTTTGGAGAGGAGGGGTGTATTTGGTGATGTAACCCAAATGCCAGAGCCTCCTTCCTGCCCAGTCCCAGGCTTTTGGAGCTTTCTATTCTGTTTTGGGGATTTGCTGGTCTATCTCAAGCAGTTAAAACCACAATGAAAGGCGGAAAGGCTGGAAGCCAACCACCGTGATTTCCCTCCCCACCAGCCTAAGGTGGGATAAGAGAGTTAATGTAAGACTTTGGTGTTGCTGGAGAGAACATGCCTGGAATTTCTCTTCTCTGGCTGTCGCCTCCTTAGCAGTGTTGTCCAATGTGTACAGGCGTTAGTTCTGGCAAGGTGTCTGTAAAAGTCTTTAAAAGTAGGAGGAAAGAAGGGAAATAATTGTACAACCTGGTACAGAATGATTTCTAGTTGTCATGGAATGGCTTAGACAAATGAAACTGTGAGTCAGTCGTCTTTATTATTTTATTAGGACTTTTTGAAAGACAAATTGATCTTTTGTCACATAGATCAAGCGTGTTTACAAGTCTTGTATGGTCTTGTTTTACTTAAAAACCTGCAACTTCTGGTTAAATGTCTTACAGCTGTTTCCTGGGCTTCTGGCGGTTTCCACAGCCATGGGAGTTGGTCTGGTGTAAGGGATGAAATAAAGAAATAGTCAAACGTTTCAGAAACCAGTTAATGTCTGAGGTCATCTCCAAGGTACAGTGGGATTCCCCTACGCCGTAAGGCCTTTAATTGTAGGGGAAATCCTACTTAAAGGCCTATAATGTTTCTGTGGTTGTAATAAAATATCCGGCATAACCAGGTAATAAAACCTCAGCGGGCAAATCTCAGTCTCTTTCTCATTTTGTTCTTCTTTTACTGTAGCGAGCAGCTGTTGCTGATATTCCTTAAACAAATCCTCTTGGGCTACTTTCAGTTTGTGTTCTTGGAGGAACCAAGAAAAGGAGGAGCGATGAGGGATCTGTCGGAGGTTCATCGGATGGTAATGACATGTGGCGACTCAGCTCTGGGCACAACTTCAAGCAGGTCTTTGTTTTTATCTGCTTGCTGCCAGCCTCGCTACCAGTGGGCTGAAAAATGGATTCAGATGAAACGTTTGAAACATCAGGGTAGTGAAAGCTCCAGTTGCTTGTGGTAGGAATTATTCAAGAGAACAAAAAATAGTCATCATCATAATAATGACGGTATTGCAAACAAAGCGTGGGTGCTGGAAGGGGGAGAGGCGGTGTCTGTGGCCTCTGTGCGGTGGATTTGTTTCCTGTCCTGGACTCTCCTTCACCCACATGAAAAGTCATCTCTATCCATGTGTAACCCCTTGTTCCTGCTCCCCTTCCTGTGGGTGCTTTATGCTTTTTTTTCCCCCTTCAGATGGGCTCAGCACCAAGGATTTGCATTTTCCCCTAATGAGATATCCCAGGACTGGGATCCGGAGCCGTGTGCTGGAGCGCTGCTTGTCCCTCCAAATCGCCATCCCAGCCAGGAGCTGGGCAGCTGCAAATTTTCCTTCCTTAGTCACTTCCCATCTATCTTTAGATCTTTTAAATCTTTTTGTTTAGATCTTCTTCCTATCCCAAGTAAGAAGAGATAGGATAAGAAGAAACAGCCTCACGTTGTGCCTGAGGAGGTTTAGGTTGGACACGAGGGAAAATTTCTCTGTGAAAAGGTTGTCAGGGCCTGGTCCAGGCTGCCCAGGACAGGACTGGAGTCCCCCTGATCCCTGGAGGGTTTTCAAAGCTGTGGAGATGTGGTGCTGAGGGGCAGGGGTTAGTGGTGCCCTGGCAGGGATGGGGGAATGCTTAGACTTGATAATCCTACAGGTCTCTTCCATCCAAACAGATTCTATGACCACCTGAAAACCAGCAATTTAACAAGGCCACCCAATGCCGTCGGCAGCCGCACTGTGAGGAGCCAGCGTCAGGGGTGTTGTGAGCCAGAGCCCCGTGATGAAAGGGCTGTGAAAACCAGAGGGAACAATCCTCCCCCTGAGCTAACAGTGCGGCTCCTTGTTGCAAAGACGTGTCAATCACACCAAGCTCAACTTAAGAGTTTACCCTGAGCTTCCGCAGCCTTTCGGAGAACCAGTAGTTTCAGTCTTGGGGCAAGTGTTTATTCAGTCTAGTAAAAACATTAAAAATGGGACGAAATCCGTATTGACCCAAGGTGTTTTCACTGCTGCAATACGGTCTGAAACCTTCAGAATGAGTTTTCCTCTAAAGACAACACCCGTTGCGCAGCCCTCCTGTGTGCAGTTCCCTACTCAGTCGCGATTTGTGTTACTTCATCACAAAATCATTAAGTGCGAGGAGGAAGATTATAAGGTGTTACATTATTTATCCGGATAATTAAAACCACGGGTGACGCTCTCGCTTTGACCGTTCAAAGCAGCAACCCCGGGCGACTTCAAATACTGTAAAAGGAGTTAATCATCAGTTTCGGAACGTGTCAAGTTTATTGATCTTGTTAACAGCAAAGTGTGTGTGGTTACCTCGGCGGGGAAGGAAAGCAGTTATCATCTGACCTGTTATTAGTTAGATGCTGTTATTGACGCCCGAGCCAACAAATTTCTTGTGTCAGTCAATTTGCTTTAAATAAATAAATTTTCTCTCCGTCCTGATTTTGCTCGAGGTGAATGGGCACATTCTTTTGCCGCAGTTCTGGCTGGCAGTTAGCACCAAGAACACTTAGCAAGCCGATCCCCTTTCAAAGTTCACAGCTAGCTTAGAGATTTGGAGGTTTTAGAGGTGAGAAGAGACCGTTGCAGTCCTTGGTCTAACCATCCCGGCGACTACACAGGCTGTAGTATTTCTTTTGGATACGTTACACTCTGAATCTGGTGGTTTTGAATTAAAAAGGGCCAATCTTTGGTAAAGGAAAAAAAAGAAAAAAGTGTCACTTTGATTTTGTCTGTCTTTAACTTCTGAACGCGCTTGTGCTGTGTCAAGTCAAATGCCTTTAGAAGATTCTAAATATACAAACGTTGTTATCTTTACAACGCAACTCTTGACTTTGCCAAAGTGCGCCTGAGAGGTCTCTTTTCCCTAAGCTCCTGGGAATTGCCACCAGCTCCGTTTCCACCTCAAATCCTGTGTTGTCTGGGCTTCGTTTCGGCCGTTCCGCTGTTTTGTCTTGGGTGGTGTAAGGCCAGCAATCGTGGAGTCACTTGGGTCTTGTCGTGATGTATGTGAGTACTGGCAATGCAAAGCTCAAGTCGATGACCACGAAGAGGTCATGGAGACGTCTTTTAAATTTCTTGGATGCGGGAACCTGCCTATGTTTACAAGATCTGGTTTTGGTAGATGCTATCTAATGTCGTCTTCGGTTACTTTTGGAATAGAAGCTGTTTTGTTGTAGTTATATGTTAAATAAACAAATGCATTTTCTTTGTTGACAGTTCCACCATTTCCATCTTGAAAGAAGCAAATATGAATTACAGCAGAATTTCTTAATCTTGAACTGAAAAGCATAGTAAAAGCCCCTTCTGTCCTGTTTAGCTGAGCTAGTTTCAGAAACCTCCCTGTGTGATTTCAGCATCTCATGGTAAATTTTAGGATTTATTTAATATTTAGCATTGTCATTTCTTCCCTCCTCAGTTAGCCCAGGCGCAAGTATCAGATGAGGATTTGTCCTTCTGTGAGCGTAATATCTTTAGCAGATTTGAAAGGAACAGAAGATGATGAGAGGAAAGACTATTTTAATAACGCTAAATGTAAAGGAATGATCTGAAGTAATTTTGCCTTGCGCCGGGAGCTGCGTTTGGGGCAATAGTTGGCATTGGGAGCTACAACCGCTTCGGAGCGATCTCAGCGGAACTCGCGGGGTTCTGTGGAGCTGCTCCGCGTTTTTCCTCAGCACAAATAACACAGGAATGTGACTCCGTGCTCGACTTACAAGGCTTTTTTTGTGAGACAAAATAGGCAACCGCGGTCTTGCCAAAATAAAGTTCCTCGGCTGGATAAAAGGAGCCCTGGTACGTAAATACCGGTGTTTCCTTTCATTTTCATCTCGCGCACACTGCGCGTAAATGGCTTTGCTGCGGGGATGGTATGTGTGCGTGCCTTTTAAAATGATGTTTGGCTTAATCCTCATCTCATTTTTTATGCAGTTGTAAAAATACATGTTTTCTATTAGCAGACGGTGATAAGAGTTAGTATTGATACGAACCAGCGTTTTACCTCCTAAAAGATAAAAGCCAGCTTTTAGAGTTGATAAAGTACAACTACAAAACTATGCCAGGACTGACTTTATTAAAACAAGGTTCTAGAAACAGTTCTATTATCTTAAACAATATTTTTCCAGGGAGGGAATGCATTAATATAATGCATAGCGTGCATGTAACCTTATCAATACCAATTAATTTCAGAATTACAGCTGAAATTTCGATGTCACGCAGCTCAGCCCGTGCCGAGGCAGGTAGGAAGCCTGCCCTTTCTTCAGGGAAAATGGTAGAGCTGGATGTTGTGAGTCCCTTGAACACAGTTTGCATCAAAGCATCCAGGTAATCACGTGTTAAATGTCTTAGAAATTGCGATCCGTTCGCAGAGGCAAGTTAGCGTAATTACTTCTGATGCAAAATTTGATTGGATTATTATTCTCACTGAAATAGTGAAATAAAACTCGATAAAGCAACTGACATAGTTTTATTTGTTGGTAAATATATATATAAAAAAAAGTGCCTATCTTGCAAATTTGGACAAGTACAGAAAAATACATATTTTTTCCTTTTCAGCCACTTGAATCAGGAAGAAACAAGGCGCTGGTTCTAGGGAGAGGAAAGTGGGTTTTTCACCTCAAATATGAATGAGCAAGTGACATTATTTTACACCTTTTCTACCAATCCTGCAAACAAGCCGGGCTTTTCTTTGAGTTGCTCAGACCAACCCTTTAAGCTTGCAGGGTTTCGAACTACTCGACCTTGCAAAATAAAGATGTTTCCATCTTTATTTACCACCACAACAAAAAAAATGGAAGTCAGTATTTACTTAATAGTTCATTTAGTACTCCTGACAGAAAATAGGCAGGAAGGCATCTTGCAGTGCATTCACTGTTTTGGCGTAGGAGGAGAAGGCAGGGACTGGTTTTGGATGAGGGTATTTTTTAGGATTTAGCCTGTTTCTGAGTAGAACACAGTTTCACACAGTTCTTTCTTCAAATCAGGATTTTCCAAATTTAGGACATCCTTCTCAAGACTCACCAAAATACGAATATTTTGGCGAGTCTTACGAAGGTATGAATATTTTGGCGAGTCTTGTGAAAACATGAATATTTTGGCGAGTCTTATGAAAACATGAATATTTTGGTGAGTCTTATGAAAATATGAATATTTTGGCGAGTCTTATGAAAATATGAATATTTTGGTCCCAAAATGGTTACTGGATTGTGATTGCTTCACGCTGGTTCTGCACAGCCTACGGAGAGCGGCAGAATGCTTTTAAAGAAAACAAACAACTTCTCCGTGCCTTATCCGGTTACCATTAGGGAACGGATGGACAGATCTTAATTTTCACTGAAGCATATTTTCACTCATGTTTGTTGTCTTAAGAATGAGTTTCTTATCTCGAAAGGGATCTTTTTTCACAAGACATTCTCAGTTTAATATAACTCATGGTACCCTTTAAAGCAGACTGGCTGTTCCCAGCTGAGGAGCCTCTATTTATGTGTGTCTGTCAGGGGCAGGATTTATGATAGACCTGCAAGTTATGTGAACTTTAAATGTTTTCACAGTTGTTAAACTTGACCAACTATTTCAATAAGACTAACTGCTCAAAATGGTTGTGGACTCACCAGCTACCCCCAGCTGGAGTAGGAGTATGATGCTCATAAACCCAACAACCCCCAGACTGTTCGTCACTGGAGAAAAACGCTGGGTTCCTACCTTGGTATAATTCCGGCTTCGGCAGGAATCTGTAGAAACCTTTGTTAAATAAAAGGAGAGGTAACGTAGCTCATTTCTGCAGTAAGTCTGAGCTTATGGTGGTTGCTGTTATTTTTGTAGCAGTTGTGGATGATAGTAGCTATTGATGGGTGCAAATTTTTTTGGTCAAAATAATGGTTTAAACAAGCTAACGTTCTGTGCATTATTTTTAATGAACTTGTGCCGAGGCATGTGTTTCACTTTTAATTCAAGTGTCAGATTTGTGAAGTCTGTTTTTCATCAGGCTTAAGGTTAAAATATTAGGTCACCAGAAGAAAGACCTATTTGAGTCACATAAGACAAATTAAATGTTAGAAGAAGGGAGAGGGGAGGGAGGAGCTGAAATAAAGCCGTGACTTCAGAAAACAAGGTAAAGCAGGAAAGAGTTACTGAGAGATAAAATGAGGCGCAGAAGTTCTGAAACTCATTTTGGAGGGTTCAATATTGACTCTCGGTGCTTACAAGTTTTTTGTCTCCGTAAGGAATAGTTCAAAGCTGTATTTGCTGCATCCTGAGGCCCAGGAGCGAGCGGGATATTGTCGTCTGTAAGAAGTCCCTCCTGGGCAAAGAACAATCTGCAATAGTTTTATCAGGGAGTAAATCAGGTCTTTAAGACATGTTTCTGAGAACGGAAAGTTTGGATGCCCTTCCATAGGGGTGAGAGAAAAAAAAATATGCATAGGATGGCAAAATAGCTTGAAAATGAAGATACTTTCCCATGTTATTTAATAGTTTGTGTGTTAACACCGTAAAAAAAATGTTGCAAACCACTGCAAAACCTTTTGCTTCGGATTAAATGTTTTCCTTTTTGATGTTCTTACTTATGGATGTGTGTTATTTCCTGTGTGTTGCAGCAAACTGGACTATCCTGTTGCAAAGGTAGCTGTGTATCATACAGTGCTGAACACTCGAGCAGCTTCCGTCGTCAGCGATGAATAAGCAGTGGCGAGAGAGGCAGGAATCGTTAGCAATGCTAACTGGAAATACTTTAAAATGTTCCTTTTTCCTTCAGGAAAAGGGATGTCTCACAAAAAGAGATTGAATGTAAGGCAAACAGCAAGGTGTTACTTAAAACCTTGTTATTATTCTCACCCTCTTCTCATCACAGGGGTTCAAAGTGCCCTTGTCCCTGCTGGTTTCTCAAACCAGTGCTCCTCGGATGACCCAGCTCTTTATGCATTAAAGGCTGGTTTTGCCACGCTTTTGGTGTAAAGAGACCTTCTCAAGTGGTATCAGTTGCATGAACGCTCTACTCTGAAGTCCCATTATGCCTGTAAAGAGGCAGCCAAATATTTGGGAATAAAGCCCTTAACGTCCGGATCGAGCCATTTAAAAGGTGACTCAACTTTGATTGTTTTTCTGGTTTATTTAAAGTTTGTTTTGTTGTTTTTTTTTTTAATAGATCACAGAGGTGTACTCTTCTTTATATTACGAGGAGGGAGAATTGAATTTATGGAGGAGATGCACAATGTGATCTGAAACTTCATTGCTTGGTGAAATCCGAACAACCTCTGTAGCTTCGTGTGACTAAATAATGAATAAATCCCTTAACATTGGGGATTTTTAGCTGACTAGAGACTGAATCCAGTCCAGAGCATGTTCTTTGTGATATGACCCATTTGTAGTCCGATGTATATCCTTCTGGCAGACCCCAGGAGGCAGAAGGGTGCGGTGTTCTCCCATTCCTACGTGGAAAACTTTACTAAGCAAACCCGTCGTAACTCTCCCATATGGCAATGCTACAGAGGGAGAACGATCTCCGGGGAATATCAGCTTCCTGGTCAAATAAGCCACATAAATACTTTTGGTACATATGAAAGCGATGAGATGTTGGATGAAGGAGCTCTGTCAGATCCCATGGCTTGTACAAACAGAGCTGCACCAAGCTGTGGTGGTTGGGCATGGGTGGCCGATGGAGATGTGCCAGTTGGGCTGTAGTATATTTTCAGGCTGCTCGTGAAATGTGCTTTCAAAACGGTCCCGGTTTCTAGGGATTCGGACAAAAAGCTTCGGGATGGAGCCGAGGCACTTAAAGGAAGTATCTTCTGTTTGCCTGTCTGTCTGTCTTGGTGTCCAGCTTCCTGGCGCAGTGCCTGAGGGTTGCTCTCTTACCCTGTAGGAGGTGGATGTGGATGTGATATGGTCTGGTTCTGTCCATCAGCTCCTGAGGACCATCAAGGCAAAGGCCAGAGCCCCAGTGGGGTGGAGAATGAGTCTGGTATCGCTCAGGGCAGAGCGGCTGCAGCCGATTTATGGGGTGAAGCTGATGATCGTTCCGTCAGAAACTCCTTATCTAAAGGTTAATGCCTGATGAGAGGTGGATAAGGAACGTGTGTGTGAGATCAGTGCAGCTCCAGGAGGGAGTCCAGGAGGAGGGAGTGTGTTTTTCCGTGCACTACAAAGGTTTGATAGAGGACGCAACGTTCAGCTCTTGTAATCTCAAACTTGACTGCTCTTCAAAACCATTTTACGTTTGTTTTTTTTTTTGTTTTTTTTCCCTCTGCATCCAGAAACTTGGACTAACCGACCTTCCAAACATAACCTTAAAATAGCTTTGTCAAACAAAACACAAGTGCAAGAAGTTTCCTGCCATTTCCATAACTACGAGCATATGATTTGCAGTTCATCTTGACTAATGATGTAAGAAATCTGCCAGGAAAGATCCAAGCGCTGTTACCAGGGTTGTTTCCTAACCAGCTGCAGCTGCTGAGCCAAGCGCGGGGCCGGCTCGCACCGTCGCTTGCACCAACGGCCCTCAGCTTTGCGGGAAGAGTTTTGGTAGGGAAGGGGTTGTTATAAAGTGTTTAAGAGGAGAAAAAGAGCGAATCTCAGAGGCTGACATCCCAGCTAAGTTGTTTATTTTTGGTCAGTATTTAGATGAAATTCCTGGCCACCGGTACTAAGCTTTTCTAGGCAGCTTCTGCTTCCCCAAAAATGAGTCATTTTGATAGAGCTGCTGTAAAACTTGAGGCTGCTGCCGAATTAAAACGGGCGGTAATTGCTTCGGTGCATCCTCACCGAGGGATTAATTGCACGAGAGATGTATTTTATTAAGCTTCCAAAGCCGTGGGTGCTGCTGCGCTGCCCGGATGAGGTTAGTAGAAAACACATGTCAGCTCTCACCAGTGATGTTTATGTCTCGGCACAAACCTGCCTCCTTTCAGCACCGAAATCCTCTAACGAGAAGTGACTGGGGTAGGGGAGTGCAAGGACCTGCAGCCTTGAGAAACGTTCAGACCGGTGTGTTTAGGGAACGGTAAGATTTGGAGGGGGGCTCAGGGAATTTTGTCCCTCTCGGTTTTAGAAGAAAATGGCCCTGATGTGGCCCCGGCGCTGGCTTGGGCCGCTCGGTGCCATCTCATGTGCTCAGCTGTGCAAACCAACAGCCCACACTCAGGGGAATTTTGGATGTTTTGTCCGTCTCTGGATCGGTGGCATCATGTTAAACCAACTCTCAGTCTGAAATGTGAGATGACTACCCAAATAAAGTAGTTGCTTAGATCATACTTGCTTATTGATTTTTTTTTATCATTATTTTTAGGAATCAGGTGTATCCGTGGTGCTGTGGGGCTCTATAAATTCGATGATGTCAAAAGACAGCATGATTATTTCATTTATTTTATACCTCTGCTTTTCTAGTGAGCCATTTCAACCCTCCCTGCCCTGCGACTTTAAAGGGGTGTCAAAACAGCACGAGCTTATATTACCCAGAACTTTTCCTTAGATTACAGAGTGACGTGCGAGTCTGGGCGATTCTTTTTGCAAAGTAAACTGCAGCCCTCGCTTTTCTGAAATATTGTTATGAAACCGAGCCAACGGGTTCCCATTTCCAAAGCGAAGCGCAAGCAACTGGGTTTTGCTCGTCGGAAAGTATGACAGAATATTATTCATCTGTTTGCTTTAAGGGATATCTGCCAAGTCGAAACTCCTTTCATTTTATTCTCTGGGAAGCTGGAACATGTGTACGGAACGAAATACCGTTTATTTAACAACGTACAAATAATTTATACAGCATTAATGCCCGTAGAGAGGGTGTGTTGGTTATATGTACTATGAGAGAGAAGTTATCCATACAGCTTTTAATCAACTGCGAAGTTTTCTAGAGCGTGTTTCTTCCCTCCCTGCTGTCACCTATCGGCACTCGTTGTGAACTCAGCTCTCCTAAAACACCCCCCTCCGTAGCCCCACCTTTAGGGTGCAGATTTGTAGGGGCATGATGTTAAGCAGGACTCTTTTGAGAGGGGACAGGAGCATCCCCAGGCGCCGTGCGGGTCCCCGGCTGTGCCGGGGTGACTGGAGCTGAGCCCTCCGCTCTCAATTCTCTTGTCCCGCTGCAGCAAGGAGCCCTTTTTCCTTCGAGGAGAAAGGTATAAAGCACTTGGTTGTCTCAAGTAGGCAATGTTGGCTGCATTTCCCATCAGTACTCTGCTGTTGGGTAGGAATTATTTAGATAAACTATGGTTTAGAGCTATGGGAGAACATTTTTTTATTTCTTTTTTTTTAAGCAAGACAAAATACCTTTCACTTTGTAAGTGGAAAAATGTCTGGACTGTCATTACACAGAGCCAAAGATACTCCATCCCCACTTGGTTGATCTCTCAGATAATTTTGCTTTGTTTGCTTTTGATGTATTTGCTTTTGCTCTTCAGATTGGTTAATCTTCATAAATCAGGCTGGCTTTGCGCGCACACCTAAATCCCGTGCTGGCAGTCTTAATCCTGTCTTCCAGTGTCACCAATGTCTTTTTTCCTGCTGCTTTTAGTAATCCTCCCTGTCTTTATGTACGCTCCCCTATTTATATTGCTGTCAGGTAGAGATTTGGTTGCCAAAATAATGATAATCCAATGATCCCATCTAACCAACTAACCAACCTAAGCATAAGTGTGTCTCGTAGCGGGCTGGTGTTGGAACAGGCACTGGGAGAGAGAATGATGGTCCTACCTCCTGCCTTGGGACTCTCACAGCATTTCAGACTTTTTCTTGCCTTGTCCTACATCTCTCCTTTCCCCATTTTCATTCGAGGTGTCAAAATCAGTCCTGTGTTTATGATGCTTTCTCATTTAGCATTTATTCAAATCCTTCTTGAAGCAAAAAGGGGAAGAAAAAAAGGAATAAATCCTTGGGGTGTGGTGGAAATGACTGCACAATTACACCATCTTTGGAATATGTATCTTTAATACACTGGATATCGTAAAAACAAATGCAACATGATCTCACGACGTTCAGGTTTTTTATTAATTTATTAAATACTTCTGAGTGAACTCATGTAAAGCCTGGTTATGAAGCTTTTGTTAATTAAGTTCCTGGACTTGTTGACGTTTGCTGGGAATGTTTAGATTCAGGCAGAGACAAGGCAGGACGTTGGGAAGAGAGTTTTGCCATCTTATACTATATGTGAAGGACGAGGTCATTTTACTCATATTCAGATGCACCCAGAGAGACATGAAGTAGCTTAGTACTCGTCTTGTAGTGAGTTGTGTTTGTTGATCTCTTCTCCCAAGTAACCAGACAAGAAGAAACAGCTTCAGGTTGCCCCAGAGGGGGTTTAGGTTGGAGCTAAGGAACTATTTCTTGCCCTTTGGGGTTGTCCAGGCGTGTGCCAGGCTGCCCAGGGCAGGGCTGGAGTCCCCCTGCTCCCTGGAGGGGTTTCCAAGGCATGGAGCTGTGGTGCTGAGGGACAGGGCTCAGTGGGGCCCTGGCAGGGATGGGGCAATGGTTGGACCCCATGATCTTGAAGGTCTTTTCCAACCTAAATGATTCTGTGATTCTATGATTCTGTGATTACAGTGCTGATCTTTCTCTGCAGCCTCTGTAATCCGTAGAAGGAAAGATGCTGGTCAAGTCTGGGCTGCGTGACGACCCAGGGCATCCCATGTTGATGCAGGCTCTAGGTTAGGTCAGATTACATTGGTCAATCGGTGTGGACAGCCTTCAAAGCTCTTACTCAGTCTTCAGTAAACTTTGTGCAACCAGATACTTAAAGACACCTGAGTATAGCGTAAATTTGATCCGTGGTACTATTATTACATGAAGCCAGGAGTATTTTCGCAGGGTGAACTGCAGCGGGATCTAAAAGCAAAGGGCAACTCCAAGATAAACATCAAGGCTAGAAATATTTAAAGACCCAAACAGAAAACAGCGTGGTAACCGAATTGGAAAAGAAATAGTCATAAAATGCTATGGTGCTGCATCATCTGTCCGTCGTTAAAATCTAGCGCTTTCCTTTTGTCTTGTGTGCTCCTCACTGAACGGTCATCGGGGCTTCGCAGGGTGCAGACAGGAAAAGAAGTAGGAATTGGCCAAGGGGAAGCACCCAGACCCCAAAATCTGCGCTGCGGTTATCACCCAAGTTGCTCTTGCGAGCCTGGGCCCGTGGTTTTCGCCTGCTGGTTTGGCACAGAATTTGCACAAGGGATTAATTCCATCCCCAATCAGCAATGCTTAGGGCTTAGATTGACTTCCATTTCCTTAGGATTTAAGCTTCTCCATAACTTTTAACACATGAATTGCTGAATCAGGCCTAACTAACTCACCTCCTCTTTGAGCCAAAGGGACTCATCCTTTTGCTGTGGGTAAAATCAGATGAGGACCAGGAAGCAGATACACCTTTGAGAAGGGCTGAGCTGTGATTTGCTTATAAAAAAACAACACGTGAGGAATGCAAAACGTGAACAAGGTAAAAACCATCGGGGATCTCAGCCTTGATACCAAGAAACCCGTAGCGGCCCAAACGGCCTCCAGTTGGCAGCAGGAGGTGGAGAACATGTGTCAGCCATGGAGGAGCTCCACAGGCTATGGCAGGTTCCGTGGCAGGTTCCGTCTCCGCTTTTGGATAGCGAGCAGAGGGTTCTCAGCCTCGGCAGCAATCTGTTCAGCGGGAAGTGTATTTAGATACCCCCAAACCCACTGTGTTGTGGGGAGAGGTGGCTCTGGGAGGGTCTATCTGGCAGAGCTGCAGCTGCATTGGCAGCAGCGTTGTCTCCAGGGTTGCCCCGGAGATCACTGGGTAAAGCTTTGGTCACCCATCAATGTCCAAAGGGATGCCCGGGGTGCTAGTTGTAAACATTTCCATCCTGAGCCACCTTGTAGAAAAGAGCTGCAGGAGTGAGGGAGGGGAAGAGACATCCTGAAGAGATGCAGAGGCAAGAGGAGATTTCGTGTGACCCTGAATGGCTGACAAAGGGCGACAGAGAAATGGGTGAGATGTGGTCACTTGTTCATTAATGAGCGTGTGCCAATAACTTCCCCACAATGACCCATTACCAGCCTGTGATCAGGACTCCTCTTTGTGGGAGCTGCTGGTTTGAGCTCCTGATACTTGCCAGGAGCAACAGATGAACCTCACAGCCCAGTCCTTCCCTTTTTCATCACCGTGTCCCAGCGGAGCAGCTCTGGGAACCAAGACCAGGGGACTGCATCCTCTCCTGTCTCAGGAGTCCTTCTGTCATACCCTGATGCTCTTGTTCCTTTCATTTGACTTCTCCTTCTGCCCCATTACGGAGCTGATTTCCAAACCAGTTCAAAGTAGGTCCTGCTCCATCTGAGCTTGTAAACTCATGTTTTACCTCTGTGAATCCAAGACTGGCATGCAGCCCCGGGGGCAGAGGTGGTGGGATCCAGGCTCTCCTTCCTACTCTAATCTTCACCTTCTGAGGTTATCTTCAAAATCCTGCTCCTGCTCCTCGGGGCATTTCCATCCAGGTAAAGTGGTGTCCCTGCTCTCTGCAATCTTTGCTGGGTGCAGCTATTGTGGTTAAATCCTCTTTAGCTCAAAGGTGAGCCTCAGAGTGAGGTGAGTTTGCTTTGTTGATATGTTAATCGCATTCCTCCTGGTTTTTGTCTTCTCTATCTAGTTGCTGTGCTTGAATTGCACTGCTCGGTAGTCTTCAAGAGCAGCTGCTGTTAGGTGTGTAGTCCCCGAGTTAAATTCCAGAAGAAACTATAGTAAATAATAAATGAATAATAAATTATATCCTGTCGGGGATTTATTGATTAGAAGCTGGAGAATTGCCCTCCAGCACCTGCAGTAGCTGTTGTGGGTTTTCAGCTCAGGTTTCAGCGGGTTTGTTTTCTCTTGAAGAACCAGCCGAGTAAAAATGTTTTTTGCCAGAGCTGACTCGGTGCAGAAGCTCAGGGTTGTGGTTGCGCGACTCTGTTTAGATCTCAGAGCATCTTTGTTGGCCGAATACTCTCCATTAGCTGAGTCAGCTCAGGCTACCAGAGCTCCAGTTAATGAAGAGTTTAATTGGCAGCTTCGAGGTTGCTCTTTTGCAATTCAGTTTCCAGTGTACTTGGGAACATCTTGGGACCATCATCCAAGGAAGCCTGGACCCCTTCCCGTTGATTTCTCAATTGATGTGAGCTGGCTGTGGAAGGAGGTTTCCATCTCTACCATCCCTCTTTCCCACCCCCCTGTCTTCACGGTCATAAATTAACTGCAGTTAATTCGTGGTGTCTGGCTTCTCCCTGTGAACTGGAAAACAACGCTGCGTGAATCCTGGGACGGTGCTCTGGAGCCCGTAGCTCAGGAGGGCCGGGAGATGGTCGGGGTGTGATGGAAGGCCATCCTAGCACTTCTTCCCACTAATCCCATTAGCTCGCCCTGGCCACTGTGACCGGGCACTGGGGAGCTGGGCTGCAGCCTGGCCCTGGTCCTAAGCCCTGCACACAATGAATGGGGGACTTCAAAGAGGCTAAATGTGATTTGCATTTCCAAACTCTCACAGCCAAGGTCTTCAGGAAGGGGTGAAAGTGTCTTTTGTTAAACTTAATGGCGGAGCTGATTAAAAAAGCTCTGATTTTTCCTTATTAAGGCATAGTCTGATTCCACTCTTAGGCTTTTGGCATCTGGAGGAGAATTAATTCTGCCAAAAAAAAGAGAAAAAAGCACACAAGCAAAGTAACCTGTTGCCTGCCCAGCTGTGATTGTACTTAGGGATATTCCAATATCAGGTTTTTCCCTAATTTGAGAGCCATCTAGTAGCTGTCTTGGGTGGATACCGGCACGAATAACAAATTATCAGCAAATTTTCATTAGGCCTTTCCCGTTGCCGCGTGGGGCCTGAGAAGAGCCGAGGCGTCTGTCTTTGCAGAAAATGGGTCCCAAAGATCTCCAACTGGATTCTCAAAGCGAGGAAGTCAACGGGACCGATTGATGCCATTGGGCACACATTTCAGCCATCACGTAGGCAAAGCCCTGCTCTCAACATCCATAAAACTCTCCGCTGTCTGCCAGCACTTAACTGTTGAGTATCCGTTCAAAATAAGCAGTGACTGGGCTGGGCTTCAGAGGTTTAGTGATTTCCTTTCTTTGCTTGGTTGGAAGAATATCAGCAAATAATTTCACATCCGGAATTATGTTTTAAATGTCTCCTCCGTTGCATAAAACAAAGCACCTAATGAAAGAACTGTGTCTATTTAACTCCTGTCTTAGCTTTGGTTCTGTTTTAGCAATAGCTGTTTCCGTGCTCACAGCAGACTGAAGAAAACATTTCCCATTTCAAGGGTATCAGTGCTGGGAGTGGTTTGATTTTCTGTACACACTTTCAATTCTGTCTCTGCTAGCGTGACACTTCCTGCTATGTTTATCAGTATTAACTACAAGTCTGCTTCGAAAATAGAAAACAGCATGTTAGCTGCTTTAAATAAACGTAAATCTTTGGGGTTCTTTGGTTTTTGGGTTTTTTTTTGTCAGGCAGTTTATGTTTTCTTTTCTAATCAAGGCTGGGTATATTCCTGAATACAGCTTTCTGCCTCATGGAAAAAAAACATTCATTTTATACAGCGTTTAATGAATTTTCTGGCTAAACTGAAATGCCACTAAGTTGAAGTTATTTTCAAAAAATTAAATACTCAAGGTCTTGTTGAATCTAAAGATATAATGTATTATAGATATATAATGTATTGTCGATATATTATCTATATAAGGATGTAATATAGATATATAATTTATAATCTTACAGATATAGAAGGATATTATAGGTAGATAATAGATATATAATCTGTCATTTTACAGATACAGAAGGATATTATAGGTATATCTAATATAGATATATAATCTGATCTTATAGATATATATAATATAGATATATAATCTATAA
>VWZK01007203.1:0-204778 GCA_013396935.1 Baryphthengus martii
GGTTCTAAGGGGGTTGAATCTGGGAATGACTGTTAGAATTCGGTGATCTTCAAGGTCCCTTCCAACTCTGACAATTCCATGATTCTATAATTCTATATTCAGCAAAACTAGACTGCTGCTATTTTGTTCTGTGATGTTATATTTTCACTGGAAAATATGCAAATAAATACACCATGTATGAAACAAGTAGAGATTTGTTCCTTGTTTTCCTAGGACTAAGTGGTACATTAATATTTTCTTTAAAACTCTTCTCCTCCCCATCCCCCCGCCCTTTTTAACTCTTACTCTGTTTTGGGGCTGTTCTTTCATCACAAAGTGATCAGTAACATAAATATCAATAGGTGTGAAAGTAATTCGTTCCTTGAAATGTGACATTTTTCCAGAGAAAGTCCAAGGAAGAGGATTATCAGGAAATCTTTTGGCAATAAATATCCAAGAACATGTATTTGGTTACAAGCCACGGCCTGGTGCTCCTTAGTGACTAAATAAGCCTGTCTTTATGAACACGAAATCTTTTCATTCATCGCAACTCAACAACTATTTAATGCCACTCTCTCTTTTTATCTTTTTATCTATTTTTATCTGAACAGTAGACTGTGTCATTAAAATATCTTGAAATGTACATCTTTTACCATATTACCTGCTGAAGTTGCTGGTTTTCTTTTCTAAGTCAAAGCAGTTCCTCAGATTACTATGGCAAGGAATAAACCAAATGCAATTCAGAAAGCTGAACGATCTGTAGCAAAACATACATGTCTGTAAAACAGGCTTGTCTGAAAATCTGAAAGATTATGTGCAAGCTGACCTGTTATGTGTACTAGTGATATATGTGGAGACTTTGGCATATATATAATCACATAGATTAGTCTGAGTGTCAAAGGCCAAAAGATCACAAGACCACTTTTGGCAGAGAAAGGAGCTGACGAGAAGGCTGTATTGATTAGTACTCTTATAGACTGCTCTGGTTTTTCATTGAAATATAAAACTGAAACTCTAACCGGAAATCTCCATATGTGAAGACACTCCTAGTTATTTTTGTTGTATTTTTACTCCTTATAAGCAGGGCACTTTAGAAAGCTTAAGACAAAGCAGAATTAAAAATATTCATCTCTGACAATTTTGTTAATTTTCTCACAACCCGGCATGATATGTGAAACCATATCAGTAGAGGCAGAAGATACCAGCAAAAAAAAAACAATTAGTTGCACTGTTTTTCTCTGAGAAATATACAGTGTTATATGTGGAATGAATGATTTATGCTAGTGAAAAAGAGCAAAAGGATAACAGTCATTTTACCCTTGACTCTCACAGAACACTAAATCACAAATCACATACTCAAGACGAACAAGGCTCAGACACCAAAGCATGCAAATTCATGACTTCCTTCTCTTTAAATAGAGCTATATCATTAATAAACTTACCTGTTTGCTGAGCACAGGTGTTGAAATTTGCATGCTGTGTATATGTCACCATTGAGAGCCTAGGCATACAGAATTTGAGAATTATAAATCACGTCAGGAATTTACAGGACAAAATCATGCAACATAGCTTACCAGAACATGGCTGCTGTGCTGCCAGACCATGCCTGCTCTTATAATTTATATTGAGCAGAATACAGAAAGTAAATACATGAAATTCGCTGATGCATGGGCCATAAGAGCGGAGCCATTTGAATGACTAGTAAGAAAAATAAGGCTGTCAAGGTAAACACAGGAAACCCTCTGACATTCTTTTCTATGAACTAACCTCCAAGCATTAACCAACAGTAATGAATTAGACATCCGAGTAAGATACCATAGTCTTCATTTCAGAGAGGGACACGAAAGAACAGGCAGGTTTAAACTTTCCTCCTTCAGTAACATGAGTCCTTACTATTTCATTTTCATGCTATCACAACCTGTGTTGCCTGAAAAGTGAACTGTGACTTTAATTTGCAAACTACCCCTATTTCACAGAATTCTAGCTATCCTTTACTTATTATGTCCAAACCCTCGGTGACTTTGGCCTATCTGGCAACACACTGGCATGGATGTTATACGGTACATAAAAGAGTCAGGGAAATACAGCATTATAGCCAGATTCCCATATCATTTACAACACTCAGTAAATAATTGTTTAGTGTTTTAATGTTTCCTGACATATCTAAAATACTGTCCTCTGAGCACCTGAAGCAATGAAGCCGCATCACCTCTTTGGATTTGCTGGTACCTTCTAACAGTGAAAGGGCACTGGGATCCTTCTCTCTCTTTCTCTCTCTGGTTGTGTTAAGTAGTAAGAGCTATTTTTGAGACAGCTGCTACACAAATTTGAGTACAACTGGCCAATGGATTTATAAGGTTTATGTAGATGGATACTACTATGGCACAGGATTTACCTCCTTAGAAAAGAGATATAGTCCTTTAGTACTTAAGGTATCCCACCAAGGGGAAGCAAAGGTTAAAGAAGCTAAGCTCTTACCCAGGGTGCCATTCAGTACCAGGTGTGAAATACAGTAAAAGAAAATATCCAGAAATGAAAAGAAAAACAGACAGGAACAGGCAGTACTTGCTAAGAGTCTATGTTAATGAAAACACTGAGGATGAATCATAAATTACACCACTTATTATTGATAGACGAAGCCAGGAAGTCGGGTGCTCAGTGGAGCAAGCAGGACCTCTGTAATCAGAGTGGATCATCTAAAACATGTCACACTGCAAAGTGGAGAGGGGGAAGAGACTAATCCAAGAAGATGGAAGTTGTTCTTTTCAGCTGTCAGGATGAATAAGTGAAAATACAAGAAGCTTTCAGCTCCCCAAGAAGCTATTTCAAATTCCTGACTAAGTAAGAAGAATTTTGTTGCCTGGAAATCTGGCCTTTTCTGGGTCCTGCCTCTCCTTTACTTGCATAAGCAGGCTGAGGGTGAATTTTAAAAGCTTCCTGCAGTCTTATACATCTGTCTTTTATAAGAATTGCCCATCAATTATTTTCAGAGACGAAAATAAACAGAAGGAAGGTTGGGTCCTTACTTTACCTCCTTGATTAAACATTTACTGACTGATAATTTGCTACTACTACTATACAGCTATAAACAAGTACTTCATATGCAAGGCAGTGTAGATATGGGTCTGAAATATCTGCCTATTCCCATAGTCTTTGGCATCCTCTGTGTTCATACAGGATTATTAATCTTTGTCAGGAAGGTCAGGAAACATCACACGGTGATTAATGGTAAGTTGCAGAGGTTTCTGATAACTGAGCTCCAAGGATTGTAGTTTAAATCTGTTAGATGGCTATTAATACCTCCTTTGCCCTTGCTGTAACCCATTCTGACTGCAGATGACTGTTGAAGAATTGCTGGCTTTTCAGCTTGCAAAGATACTCACCACTCATCTCTCTCCTTAACAGGGTCACCATTTGAAGACCCTTTGTATTGCCAGTTGGACGTTAATGAGAAAGCATCAACAGGTCAGCAACAGCTACATCCACAATCTGTTCCCTGTCCATGATTCACTGTAGCAAGTGCTCTCTGAAACAAGCTCACAAAAAGCAGGCTGGAGCATGTAAAAAGGGAAGATAAAACACACAGTGTCAAAGGTGGACAAAAAGGATGAAGACTGTTGCTTAGTAAAATCTCTGCAGGAAACTTGTTCTGCACTCAGATAATTTTAATTCCATTTTTAGAGACTTCATCCAAGGCTACCTACTTGAAAAAAAACTCAACTTTTTTTTTTTTTTTTTGCTCTAAACTCAGAGAACACACATCCTGCTCAATTGTATGATGCTGTGGCAAAACAAAGTTAGGGAAAGCATAGCAGAAAAACTTGTAGAAGAACATCAGTGTGGCTACTCGCCTTTCTAGGATAGGATGGAAATAAAAAGACACCTATTTTTTTAGGAAATATTCCTAGTGAATCTGAATCCTTAGTCTTTACTCTAGAGCACTGACTCTGCTGCTTTCAAACTATGGGTGGGGTTTCAGTGTAGGAAGGCACTGCAAGGTCACTAATCTACCCTCTTTGATCAGAATGTCCATGCTAACAGTGGACAAGTTTTGTTTGATGGGTGTGTAGTACAACTTCTCCAAAATACAGTCACAATATTAGGGAATGTAAAGGTGGCTAGACTTCTAGGTAAAGATCTTGCAAGGATGTTCAAGGTTGCCTCAGTGTCTAATCCCTGTTCATTAAAATGTGGTTTAGGTACATAAGTACTCTGAAAATCCTCCATAACTGTCTATGTCATTTTCAGGTACCTAAACATATATTGGAAATTATCTCTAAGAGACTACTTAAGACGAAAGGTCTTCCAGCTGTGTGTTTACATGACTGTGCCTCTAGGTAAGTTAACTACTCTCTGTTCTCACATTTAATAGAAATTATAACTTCATAGCTGGTTCAGGCAAAAATATGT
This sequence comes from Baryphthengus martii, assembly GCA_013396935.1. NCBI lineage: Eukaryota > Metazoa > Chordata > Aves > Coraciiformes > Momotidae > Baryphthengus > Baryphthengus martii. The sequence continues at coordinate 4,390 of VWZK01007203.1, forward strand.
GTTTGCATAATCTATAATGTACCTTGTTTTATAATAGTAAATGCAGAGAAGCAAATGTATCTAAACTTCTGCTGAAGATTGCTATAAAAATCTGTAACTTTCCTCTTTTTAGAGCAGATTTTCCTGTGTCCTCTAACATTTCTCATAAATATTGTGCTGGAATATCACAACAACTTCACATAAATAGTCCTTATGGAAGGATGCTGTGAGTAGTATCAAATTATCTCCCATAGAATTTGGCCACTTAGTGGTTTTGCTGTTAATGTCGAAAACCATGCTGAGTCACTGTTAACTGATTGAGCTGACACAAGCAAATACGTTAAATAAGTAATTTATTTACATGTTATTGCTACAAACCTCAACAAACTGCTAAATGTGTTTAACAATCAGTCCACTCACCAGCTCAAGATGCAGTAGTAAAAATGAAATCCTGCTAAGTTTCCATCATTACTGTCAGAGTGACTCCCTGGATGCTTTGAAAGGTTATACAAGAAGGTAAGTATTTAACAAACATTACTTTCATTCAGAAAAGCCTCATGAGTTTTGAAAAGAAAAAGTAATCCAAAGAAACTAGGAAGATTATAATATATGAGATTATAAACTTGTTTGTTTGGGGCTGTTCAGCATCCGCTAAGATAACTGTACAATTCTGAAAACAGTGCACTACACTGTCTGTCTGGTTGTCTAGGAACATCTCATGTATCAGTGATATAGAAACGACTGTAGATTACAAATTATTTACTGACAGGGACACGTGGACAGCACTATACTCTCCTATTATATGGCCATGTCAGTATGTGAGCTACATAATTCTATAATGTCATGAAATAAGTGTGAATAGCTTAAAAAGTAGCCCATATGTTGCAAACGAGAAAAGATGGTGAACAAAGCCATTTCCCTAATGCAGTGACCCACACAAAGTCTAAGATTTCTTTCTTAGCACTGCACTAATCAATGAGAATTAGAACTTACATTAAACTATTCTTTTTCCTCCTTACTTAGAAACAACAACAAAGGAAATACAGTGAAATTTGCCTGATAAGAATTAAAATCTCCAGCAACACCCATTCATCCCCATTAAGTTAAATTCCCATCTGCCAGGAGATGTCATTTTGTACCGTAGATGGCTCCCATTGCTCTCAAATTGCTTTATTTCACTACATTAGTCTGCTGATTCACTAAAGATTTAAAGGTAACAGGTCTGGCACTGCCAAAAGCGCCACATGATACTTTGTCATCCTCAGCTAAATACAATTATGCTGGAGAAACCCAGTGCCATCAAATTCCCATGGTGATTACTGGCAGTCTGAAAAAGGCAGGAATGGAAAGAGAGCCTCAAAGGGGTCTTTGCTGAGCCAAATGACTAAGGCTGTTTAAGGAAACACAAAGAATTAGTTCCTCAGTGCCAGAGACAAAATTCAGCCACACTAAGAGCCTGCTTAATGTACTATGGCTGAGAAATCTTCCCCTGGAGAATGATACAAAGAATATGCCATTAGTCAAAACTCTCCTGTCATAAGGAACAGATAATAGGGAATAGAGAGAGGAAGGAAAAGCAAATGCTAATGAGAACATAATGAATTATGAACCCAAAGAAAAATTTTAGAATGATAGTTTACTATTTCCACATTTGCTTGGCTTGACATTACTATTACAAACAATACTTCTGCTCTTCCATCATCTGCTGTTGTCTGCGACCTCAATTTGTTGCCTCTGGGTGATTCTGTCTGTCAATACTCAGTTTAATTGATTAGTGTTAACAGCAAGAATATTCTCTGGTGAAAAACTATCCCCTTCTAGAATTTACCAAAACAGAGAATTGGCAGGATTTTAGGTTTAAACATTCTGTGTACAGTGTAAGAATTTTTAGTAAGTATGAAAACCAGCTTTGTAGATTATTCTTTTAAACTGGGTCAAGGAAAGATTTTGATTACATCATCCAATTTGCTGCACAGTTGAGCAACTAGAATAGGCAGCTGCACATTTATTTGTTATTTTTTATGAACTGCATAAATGATAACACTGAGCAGCATATACTATCTGAGTCTCTAGACCTTTAGAACTGAGACCATACTGCACTGATGTCAGTAGAGGGCTGAATATAAGTACTATAGGTGTACAGATAAAAGGGGTAATTATATGAAATTAATAATGAAAAAGCATGTCTCCGTATTTCCCTGAAGCAACAAAAGCATCTTTGTGATTTCAGTTCCACACATATTACTATTTTAGATATGACCTAGTACTCAGCTACACTAAAAGCCAACACTAAATTACAGAGAGCAATTCTTCACACTGATGGTCTGTACTCAGAGAATAGTCAGAAGATCGTAAAAAGAATAAAGTTTTCTCTTTATCTGATCATAATGGGATTATCTCACCATTCTTGATTTTGTTAATGATGAAAATCTGGACAGATTGCAAAAAAAATCTGCATTTACTTAAAGCCTTTACATTGCAGACTAGAGAACAGTCCAAGAATGGCACGGTCTGTGAATTCTGAAGCAAGAATAACATAGACGATCTGTTTTAATGGCGAAATCACAACTGCATTGCCTTCTTGAATGCAGCACGTTTACAAGCTTGGTCTGAGCACATACTCTTTATAGACAAATGTCTAAGAGATATGATAAGCTGTTGTAAGTCCATCCTTTCCAATTATTGGGTCTGTCTGCTTATGTTTGAGCTCAGACTTTCAGTCCATAAAAGGTAGGCCTGGGTCCTGGAAAATTGCGTAATTTCTCTTCTGTTATAGGTGATGATCAAGTACTGAACAGAACATTTCCTGCATTTATGTTAGCTTTTTCTTCATTTTTCTGCTAATCTCTAGCTGAGAGTTTATACAGCCTGGCAGCAGTATCATATCACTCCTCCTTTGACATTCACCTTTTGTTGTTCCTTACAGCTGTGCAAAATAGATCTCGTGGAACCATTCTGAACAAGACAATATTTAAAGCTCCTTTTCTGTACAAGCGGAGATGACACCGCTGACAGAATACAGTCAAACGCGGGTTCCTAATCTGAAGTGCCATGCTACTGAGATATTCATAAAAATATGAGGGTGATGGGTATCAAACACATAACTTTCTGAGGAACATTAGCAGGACAAGGTTAAATTCAGCCAAGCCAGTCAAAGTTGTGTGACTTGAGGCCAGAGTCTAGGTTACTGTTTTGGGGCTATCTGTGGTTATACGCTCATAAATTCGGAAATCGTTGCCAAGAGATGTTAAGCACTTTCCTAGCTTTCACTGTCAGTCAGAGCTGACATGAGGCTTTCTGGACTTCATATATGTGCTAAAGCAAAAAGTCTTTCCTTTTTCTGTCTAACTCAACTCTGACTTTCACAACTACATAACGATCTCAGGGATCCCCACAAGGCCCTGTTATCTCAAGCAATTGCCCTGATTGCTCATCCCTAAAACTGACTTTGGAGCCAGCCGCTGTTGCTAATCTCTGTATCTCTCTTACTAACCCAGGGGCAGAGAAAGCTGTTCATGTTCATTGTGATATAGCTAAAAGGAAAAAAAAAAATCCAACAGCTTTTGTATTACCAAAATGGTTTATTGCTTGCAGAAATCCCTGAGTAGCATGCCAACAAAAATATGACCTTCTTGCCCAAATAATGACACACAGAAAGGCAGCTCCTTTTGCAGGGCAGTGAGAACAGTAGGTTATGAGTGATGAAAGTCTTCAAGGGCACTTTGTTTGAAATGGTGCTATGTGCTTTCTCTGCCGTAGTGCAGACACGCTACTTATCACTCTAATTGAATCGGTGACTTATTCTTATAGACAAACACGCACATTGGCATTCCTGGAAGGCTGTGAAAGACACAGGGATAAAGACGAGTAGCTCTGTACTGTCTGGAGTGTTATGTCAGTGTCATTTAATGTACGTGCTACTCTAACACCCGTGCTATGGTAGCATGCTGTGAGACAAAGTGACATTCTGATGTAACTGGATTTATTGCCTTCAACATGAAAGAACCTTTTTCTTCTTTATGGGACAGAACTTCAGCTGGTATAAGAATACATTTATCTTTGGGCTCAGACAGAGCCATAGCAATTCTCAAAACCTGAATATCTGACCCAACCATTATTTGGTCTTCCTTTATTTTTTTATGCTTCGTACAGTTTTGTACAATTGTTCTGCATGTCTTAATGTTTCGCTACATTGTGATAACCAAAGGAATCTCTCCTTCTAGTTTAGGATACCTGGAGCCCACTGTGCAGAATCACTCAGACTTCAGCAGGAAGAGTAGCTGGTACCCACTCTGTCAGCACACCTAGTTGGGACTACAAGTGGTCATTCAATCCCTTCTGGGTTGACAAAGAGCTTGCCACCTACTTTCCCCCTGTAAAATATTAAGGTCTTTTCAATGATGACTAAGTGCGTGACACCAGAATTTCATCTTCTCTCAGGTCCTTAAATGCCAGGAAAGGAAAGAGTTCAAACATACCTTGGCATGTAGCTTTTCTCACTGGTAAGCTGCTCTGTATGTCACTATCTAGGTTTCTGTGAAGAAACACCCAACAGTGCCCTGTTGCACAGAACACTCTAAAGATCTAGGTGTCTGTCCCAGATGCTCTAGATACATGCCACATTATCAAGTAGTGTAACATCTGATTTAAGTCCTAAACCAGGTGGCTAGCCATACTGTGTTCGCTCCTCTCAACTGCAAGCACAGCTGAATATTTGGACAATTCAGACTCAATGTTTCTTTTTTTTTTTTTTTTTGGTTTCGTACATTTACAAGTTCTGAGTTTTGAACTTTTGAGGGTGGCAGTGTTTTGAATACTTGATGTTTGAAATATGAGCTATGTATATTAAACACAGCAGGTTTAAAATAACCTTAATCAAACTGGTGTGGGCTCTTATTCCCCATAGATAGCCTGTAGTCTTCTAAAATCCTTGCTGCTCAGTAAATGCATTTAATAGAGTACTGATAGCTATTGAAACACCAAAACATGGATGAGACAAATTCCTAATAAAAACGTGAAAAAAAAAAAATGAGGGCTTCTTTTTGCTTTTATTCATCCATTGTTTATTGTGGATGACAGTGTTTTTCCCAGTAAATTGTAAGAAGTTAATATAATATTTGACCGTGTGATTTATGCTCATCTGTTTCTCTGCTGCTGGGATCCAAATTCTAGAGTTTCAGTCACTTCAGAGGCAAACACTCACATCAGAAATTAGCTCTTCTCCAGAAGCAAAACAACTAGAAGCAGTTGTGCAGAACTAAACACACTTTATGAAAATCCCAGAAGGAACAAATTTGGTAGGAGCAAAAGAGACACATTGTGCAACAAATATGCTCCATGTCATCTCCACTCTAGTTATTCACTGCCGGGGGAGAGAGGGGAATTCTCTGAACATTTTAATTGCAAAATGCTATTGAAATAAGAAAGCAAATAAAGTAACCTGTGTACGTTTGAGGTACAAATATAATTAAATAAAAACCACAAAACCAGGCAAAAAAAAACAACAAAACAAACACCCAAACGCCCAGAAACTCACAACCCAATCCAATATGAGTAAAAAATCAGCTTCAGAAAACAGTCCTTTCTGTAATCACCATTCTGTGCATGTATCCACTTCTAGATCAGAAGTCACTGCCAAGGAAACTGGATTATTCAGGCTGAGAAAGAAGCCTCTAATCACAAACCTTACTATCAATTGTGTGCTGCTTACGCCAGATCTTTTTTTTTTTTAAATATTCTGTGTTATCTGGAAACACATATTTAGAAAGAAAGATACATTAAAGCAAATATGTATAGCTGCATGACCATAAATTCATAAAATGTTCAATTTTCTACAAAGAATAAAAGATAATAAGGAATGGGGGAGCAAAAGGTTGTCTGCTTGCATGAAATACAAAGGTAAAGAGCAAATTTGTAAACAAACTGAAAAAGAATGTATTTTAACATGAATGAAACGTCTCAACAGACTAAGAAGAAAAATCTCCAGTTTATAAAAGCTGCTCCATGCACAGAAAGATAACACTAAGTTGCAATAGCAACTTCTCCTATAATGCTTAGTGATTTTAAACCATTACATTCTGGTAGTCACCATAATCTGATTTTCAAATGTGTTGTTTCCCTTTTTGTCTATTATCATTTATTACACACACATATAAAACTAGTGATTTTTATGGCAATGATTTTATTAGTACATTTCAGTGATGTTGTTTGTTTTGCATAATGTAATGATTTAAATCATGTTTTTAAATCACGCTGTTTCAATAAATAAAAAATCGCATAATCCAATAGCTAATTATTAGAGTCTGAGAAATTATTTTGTCTCATTTAGATATCTATTGTGTAACTACTGACTTTTAAAAATAGTGAAAAAAAAATCTCATTCTGAGAGAAAAAATATAATGAAAATGAGAATTCCTGTTCACTGCATCTTTGACACCATCATTAGCTTGCTTTCTTCCCAAAAGATGATTAGGGAATGTGGGAAAAACATATTATCTAAGTAATAATGACTAATGAAAAGAGTAATGAAATAGTGACAATGTTTTCTAATTCAGAGAGGACTATTAGTAAAAAAAATACACTCCCAGCTCCAGGACCCCAGTATTTTTCTCTTATATATAATCAGAATATGACTAATAACACAAAAAAATACACAACAAACTATAACAATTTTTCATTAATTTCCACTAACTGCTTTCAGACTGTACTTGTATTATCATGACATAAAATAGCAGATTTTGGAAAAGGTTGTAAAAAAAACCCAAGCCTTGCAATTGTAACAGGAATATTTTCTTCTTTTTTTTTTTTTTTCCCCAAAGTCACTTTTCTTTTTTTAGCACCTATAGTATCATCAAAGAAATAAATAGTAGACTACCTTCACAGATTACCAAGATACTTTGTAAGTTAAACAAGCATTTAGTTAGCAATTTCAGTGTGTTTTAAACCTGGAAACAAAGGGTTCCTTTGGATTTGTCCATCCAAAGTGAAAAAAATAGAAAAGCTATGCCTGTTTATCCCAAAGGAGTTCAATACGTAAGCTACACCATGACATACCACAGAGCCTCTCTGACAGACTGTTTTCTGTTTAATTATGTAACGTGATTTCTACTGAGGGACAAGGAACTAAGCCAGCAATGTATGGTAAAGTAGTCAGAACATTACAGAATGCCAATTCTTATGATTTATAACATAAAAGGCAAGAAAATATTCTGGGCTTAACTTTCTATACGATTTTTTTTTGCCTGAAATTTGAAACTGTTTAAAAGATTTGCTGTTAGGAAAACCTGAGTTATAACTTCTTTTCCAATGTGAGACAAATTTTGACAATCCCTTCAGTGAGAGAAGGTATAAGTTTTCTTACATCAAAAACTGTACATGGGGTTAACACATCGCCTTGTGTCACAGTTTCATTTTAATGCTTTTTGTTTTGTTGAATATTTTTGTATAGGTGGGAACTGGTCTATTCCTGAACCTAAAGACCACAGGGAAGGAATGAAAATATTATCTCTCTGCACCATCCTGTCACTCTTCAGTAAGATCATGAATCACAGGTATCACGCAGAGGAAACTGAAATCCTTCTATAGTAAAGTAAGAAATGATGTTCCTGATACCCGCACCTTCCAAAATATGCTTTTTCTGGGGAAATCTTCCTGAATCCTCTGTAGGTCTTGTTTGCCTGGACACACACGCCAACTAACCCCATGTGAATAGGCGGTTCTTTCTCTAATTATCTTTATATATGTTTCTAATTCAAACACCTGGCCCCAGATCTGGGGAAGGGGAAGGAGAAGAGGAAGGGTGGTTGTTCCCGCCCCCCTACCCAGGCCAGATGCTTTTGGAAAACCTCTGTCAAATTTATGGTTATACTGATTACATTACATTTGCTATGTCCTTGGAGAGACAATTCGGAACAAGGTAGAAGATTTACCTGAAGTCCTCCCAGAAGTTTCAAAGCTGCTTTGGGGACACAGTCACCCACATAAATTTCAAAAAGCATCACCTTTCATTTTCTTTGCTAATGAAGCAGGCTGAGTGCAACTTGGGAAACATAGCTGCAGGGCTTTGCTTGAGTGATTTCTCATGCAATTACCTATGAAGCAGCTACCAAGAGTTATTATTCAGTCCCCTCCAGTGAGACTGAAGCTCTCTTGGTTAGCAGGTGAGTTGTGGCAACTTTGCAAATATTTGAGCAATACAGAGTGATATAAAGAAACAAATAATTATGACCAGGCTCCTAAGGAGGACCAATCTGAAAAGTAAGGGATTTCTGTCTGTTTTATTAACTACATGCTTTATTCCTTCTTTCACTTTCCCCTGTCCCTTTCCAAACTTACTCATTTCAAATGTTCAGTGACTCAGATTTCAGAGAGGATGTGCTAAAAAAGAAAAATGAATTAAAATTCTGCAGAAATACAAGTTTATTGAATTATCATATAATTACTTAAATTACATAAATGATTACATCTCAATCTCATTCTTATTTTTGTATTTATTCATTGCCAAAGAAGACGGGTAACAGCAGGAGATTTTTTTTTAAATTAAAATTTCAAATCTGGCTACACTTTGCACTTCCCACTACACCTGTCTTTTATAGGTTCTTATCCATGAAGGGCTGTCATGCCTATGTCTGTCCCTCTTTCCCTCCCAACCAGCTTGGATACAACGTCCCAGGATGTTAGTTTTGCAAAGTCACCTTGGACTGATGTATTTCAGGCTGGAGAGATGCAAACTATCCCGCAGCAAATCAGAAAGACCAGGTGTATTTTAACTCATTTAACTCAATGTCATGCCTGCATCCCACACAGAATTTCAGTAATCTGAATTCCCCCAGTTTTGGGAATTTTCTAATACTCCTCTAGTTATTTTTTTAATCTCCTGTTGGGTACTATGTCATTACATTACGGAGTGTTGCACGTGCCTTTCACGTAAAAGCTAAATAATCAAGACTGCTGTGTAAGAAGACATCTAGAGACTCAGAGAAATCCACAAGCAGTAGGTTGCAATTTGCATTTTTTAACTATGTAAATCCACATGTAATAGAAACCTTTATTTTAAAAATGGGAATGTTTTAAACTCACTATGATGGTCTGGCACTATTAAAGTGAAGTCTAAAGCCAGAAGATATAGTTCATTAATGACTGCCAATAACCATACCTTCTAATTGGATTGTACCTGCCAGTGTACTCTCTTAACTGCTCTCTCACTGATATTTCAGAAATAGGTACCACAATTAGTCAGGCTGTAAACCTGACAAAACAAATCCTACAGGTCCCTGAAAAGTTCTGGTGTTAATTGTTGCTCTCCTAGAAGGGCATCTTGTGTAACTAGCGAGTTTTTCATTAGAAACTACTGTAGACATCTTTACCAATTCAAGATTCCTATGACAGAGTTATTACAGAGTTAACACTTTCGTGCAAAGAGGTGACTGTTGCATTACGAGGATTTATACATAGCCATTATAGAGTAGATTTTCTGGTCAGATTTAATTAACCTATGTTTGTCTCAGCCGCTTCTAAAAGAATGTAGTCAATGAATCTGTTATTAGTAAGTTGCACATGTTACCAGCACGATTCATTCTTTCCAACACCCTTAAAAGTAAAATAGGACATCTAGCCCCATATCGCTTAGCCCACAGTACATTTATTCTTAAAATTTATTGGTAGTACTACTGTTGGCTCAGCTGCATCATGGTCAAGGAAATACTAGTATAGAGAAAGGTAACATCAGGTTAAAATAAGAATTTTTAAAAAGTATTATTCAAAAGCAAACCAAGAGCACGCCAGTGCATATGAACACTGGGGCATTGAACAGAAACAGCTGTGATGACTTCCAACCCTCTATGTCTACTCCCAGTTTCTGTCCTTACAGAAGGGAGAGCTGAACAACAGAGAGGGTGATGTTGGAATCATTACAACATGTTTGTCAGCATGCCCAAGGCAATCCAGCCCTCATCTGCAGCCATCTTCATATGTCAGAATGCAGACAGCATGGTACAGAACTTGCCTTTTGTAAGGTACAACCTCCAGGAGGTCATGTTGGACAGCTTGAAACTACCATGTCTCCAGCTGTTCTGGTTCAATCCACTGTGCCCAGGAGAAGACATCTGTACCCAGGTTGAATTGAAAAAAACAACTGCAGTTGAGTGAAGCTAGACTATTCAAGTGCTGGGCACTGAGAAGAAAGACAACAGTAAAGAAACATCAGCTGCTTCACAGTAATCCTTGAGATAGAGACATTAACGAGAAAAGATCGAGCATGCTTGCCATACCTGGACAACTAAGAGAGAGAGGTATACACACACAGTCCCCTCTAACGAAGAAAGATCATGTAATGATTTCAGGTACCTTAAGGAAGGACACAAATTGTAGGAGGAGTCTAAGTGTGTGTCTTATGCACCAGACAACTGCATGATTGAGCCAGAGGGGGGAAAAAAAGCACAAAAAAATTAATGAAGAAAGATGTGCGCAAATACAAAAGATGAAATCATGTATTAAGTGTATCCTGATACAGAGAAAGAGGCAAAAGTGGTCCATCTACACAAGCTTTTAATTCTCCAAAAACCACTGAGCTTATTCCCAGTATATGCCAGGTCTACAGTGCAAACTTGTTCAAGTACCTTCTGGAAGGTTGGGAGAAAAAAAAAATAAAAAAATGTCAAAATTCCTGGAGTGCACTGACAGGCTAGAGACATACTGCAACAAAAACCAACCAAACAAACAAACCATTTCCCCCTCACAAAGCCCCAACTAAGAAGTTGTTGGTGGCAGGTATCAAAATAACCAGGGCTAAAACCTAACCATAGATCAGCTGCAGATTTGGGTTCTGCCCAGAATGAAACTCCAGCTCCCGGTGCTCCATCCCAGAGTTTGAGACCGAGAAGAGCCATTCTGCAGCACTCTGCAGAGCTAACCTTCACCACAGTGGTGAGGTCTGTCTCTCTTTCACGGACAGACAAAGCCAAAATACACAGAAATCAGACCATGGCTCATACTACTCATTAGTCCTAAAACCACAGTAAAGATACAACCAATGCTTTGAAACACCAGGACACAAAAGACAAATCAGGGCAGAATTGAAGGAGGAGAGCTGAATGCTAAAGAACTGGAAAAGGAGAGTAGAAAAATAAGTAAATTACTATCATAAAGTATCTTTCTCTTTTTCCAGAGTAGCTTGGTTTCTTTCTCTTTATCCTTCTTGCATACATACACATCAGGTAGGAACAGAAGCCTGTGTAAAGTATAGGATTTTTATTTCTACCCCACTACCATGCAGTTCTGTTTTCCAGAGGACAAAAACTATCTCCATGAGAGATTTTCCCATGCGTGAAATGGGTTTACAAAGAAATGGTATCACAAAAGTAGCTGTTTGAAAGATTGTATCCCCTTGGGAGGATCATTTTATGTTATTACATTTTTATTTGTTATTATCTCCAAACAGTAAAATATAGAAAATTAGATATAAATATAGTTCCTGTATTTTTTCTAGTATTGTTCATACTCTTGAAGGTATATTTATCAACTCCACACATCTTGGCAAAATTTGCTGAAATATACAGATTAGGCATTTTTTTCCTGCTATTATGGCCATTAACCAAATGTGTTAGTCAGAGTACTTGAAATATTTTTTTTTTTCACTGCTACATTATTTAAAAAGACAAACTGTTGTATTGCATGATAAAATTAGCTTAGGAGCATAACTTCAGCCAGATACAAAGTTTACAAAGCTCTGAAAAGCCTAGAATCCAATATTTTTAGTGATACAACTAACTTAGCACTCTCTATGGCTCTTGAACAAGAAGTAATGTCTTCAGAGTCCTCCTCCAGAACAACTTTCCATGAGCAGTGGAACAGCAAATTTAGGAAGTAGATATATGGCATAAGAACTATTTCTGAGATGTTTCACTTTCTACTCATGTATGTGTAACTTCATTCACATAAGCTAACTAAAAATAACTTATTTGTTGACATTTTTCTCTTGTCCCACAGGCAGAAGGATATACTTTTATGCAGAACTAAAATAAATGCATCTCGTTTACATCAATAAATAGGTGTTTGTGAAGTACTCATGTACAAAAGTACTGCTAGACGTACTACGAGTTTTCCAGATATTAATGATGATGATCTTTAAAGAGTTTAGGATCAAAAGAGATGTTCTGAGGAATATTTCTGAAAGATATTACTGGCTTTTGCATTGTCAAGGTGTTTTCAAAATTACTGTTAATAGGAGAAAATGTTAGGATTAATTTTTTTGAGATATTTTATATTAAGAAACTGCAATTTTATAGTAGATTAATCTTAACTCTTTGAAAGGTATTTAAATTTTTATTTTAATGCTGTTTTGCCTGTTTGGGGCAAGAAGAACATGTTTTAAGTGTTGATTTACAATATTTTAGGCACAAATCCAAATAAAATAACATTGAAGTCTATTTAACAAAATCCAAATATCTGACAGTTAATTGCTCATAAGAAAGCTGAAAACCCAAAACATTAGATAATCTTTTCTGAACAGAGAAACACAGTACTCCAAAAATTCACATGAGAAAAAGTGACTCCTGAAAATTCTCAGATAGAAACCTGCTTTGACGTGACGTCTGACTGAATAGAGTTTCTAATTACAAGAAGTCCAAATGAATGTCATAGTCAACTAATTTTTTCATCAGCCAATTAGAGGAACTAGCGATTTCACAGAGAGATTACAAAATCAATGAAGGGGGAACTAAAACATGTTGATTTAAAGTGTTTCTAATGCTAATTGAAGGGCACATCTGTCACTGGCTGTGTGTCATTAAGTAGCCCTTCCTGGTTCCCTTCGCTCACTATAGCAGCAGAGTACAGCCAGAGTCAGGCTTCTCTGAATGAACAGGTACTAGAGACTCTCTACTGGCTGTGTTTCTATCCTCCTGGGCTGGGACATTTACTAACTACAGGTGCTAAACACCAGGATTTTCTTGCCAAATGCTCATCTAGCACAGCAGAGGAGAAAATGAAGGATTTTTTTTCTGAGCTGAAAAATGAGACGAAAAAAAAATCTGAAGTATCACCTTTTGCCTTGAACTCCCATAGCAGTGAGCACAAGAAGTAGCTGAACCTGCAGAAAGCATCTGGAGGTCATTACTTATTTTGGACCAAGATTTTGCCTATTTCATACCACTGCTACAAGGCTCAATAAAGCTTTATTCACCCAAGGGTAATTCTCTATGCACGGGTAAACCTTTGATGCATAGTAACATGATCCTTGGATACATTTCCCTGCTTGGCTCATCTCCCTGCTCTACCACCTTCTGACTGCTTGAATACTTGTAGTACTTATTACAATAAATCAAGTTACTGAAGCAGGAAATCAGGTGGCAAACAGGCAATCTATACTAGCTTTAAACTCTACCAACTTAAAATGTGCACCCTAGACATCTCAGACAAGTATCTATCTGATCTATCGCTGCATTTAGTTCAGCTGAGACAAAGGACCAATTGCAAAAGCACCCTGCTCCTCCGTAAGCAACAGCATGTTGCAGTTACATGATCCCCATGGATTAGGTCAGTGGTGTATATAGATGCTCTTTAGCATGCTGATATTTGAGCTGTTGTCCAGGCTATTCTGTCAGAAGTGGATCCATTCATCACATGACCTTCTTTTTCCAATGGTCCAACCTGTCTGCTAACATCTGGAGCATGTGCAGCAGGGTTGGTGACATAGCCACCATCTATCTTCATCTATTTTGATACAGAGGAATGGTCTAGATCCAATGGGAGTAATAATGCTTGGAAATATAGCAGAACACTGTGTATGGCAGCATTGAGCACATGTCCTACATTGTCCCCTGTGCTAGCTCTGAGGCTTGTGACTAAAATTCACTCTGCTGTTCAGAAGAGCATGTAACACCAAGACTTGTAAATTGTATGATAGTGAGTTTTAAAAATGTCTGTAATTTAACCTTGGATTTTACCAGATTTCTCCAAGTGTAGGCATTCCTTCTGCATTGACTAATTTGACTTGTTAATCAATTTTCATCTTATATTTTACAAAGCTTTCTTCTCACTTATGATATGAGCCTTACTCTTGTCCAGTTTTGACAATATGAATTCAAGATAAACTCACTGAAGCAAACTGTGAGGTAGGTACACAGACCAAAGCACAGAAAAATGGAAATATAATTGGAAAAATTGATTACTAAAAAATAAAGATTAGTTGTGAAATTCTAACACACAGTTTCAGTTATAAATCAATTTTTAATTCATCTAATCTTATTTCCCATTATTAAAAGTGTTTTCATTAACAACAGCCTAGTATTGAGGATGGAGTCTAGATAGCAAAGATATTTCTTCTTTTTGGAAAAGCAAGTACAACCATAGACAGCATTACAAGCCCATAACTGGTAAAGAATGTATATGAATGTGTGAGCATTCTGACATCATTGTAGTCATAGGGAAGATTTGCATTCACATTCCTTCTTGTGTGCCAGGACTTCAGATAACAGTACAAAACCCAAGCAGTTATTATGATGCATCGTTTGCACTGAGGGGCAATCTGGAGACCTGATGGGATCCTCTATGCCAATGTGTCCGTGTCAAGTGCTTTAAGTTCCCCTTGGGTGACTTCAAACATATACAATTTAGATGATGTCATCAGCCTGTCTTTATAGGCAAGAGAAAGTTAAAAAGCACCTCTAGGCTTTAACTTGTGTATCTTTTGTGTGTGGAAAGGATAAATGGACTCTTGGAGTTGTTTGTCTCCATTTACTGGAGAGTGCCTAGACACATAAATTACACTAAATTAATCTCTACATCATACAGATGAGTAAATGATTCTCATTTATGCCATATATTGACTCTACCTGAGCCAATGGCAAAAATCCATTGAACCTGAGTGATAAAAAGAATAACCTTTTAGATTTGAGGAACAAATATTTAATAATAGAAAAGCGTTTAAAATATGTGTTCCTAACTCCCTGTTGCAAAGCTCTCTAGCCACTTGAGAAAAGAGAAGGACGTAATTTTTAAGACAAAGACCCTCATCTTTAGTTTATGAACAAATGACAAATGCAGATTCAGTCCTGTTTTCAGATGGATGCCAGTGTCAGGACTGGCTGACAACTGCTCCACACTTTACTGCAGGCTCAGAGAGCAGACTATCATTAAAAGTACAGAGGGATTTTTAAGGTGGATTCTAAAGTCTGCTCTTTCAAAATCGTTCAGTTTATACTACGAAATGTCTATAAAGCTCATGTAATTGACTCACACTTTAAATCTGGTGCCATTATTTTTCCTACTACTGTGGTAGTTAATAAAACTTTTGTTTTTGCCATTGACAAGTTATTTGTGTTTTATTTTTATTAAAAGAGAAGATAAAACTGTGAATGATTTTAAGAGAATCCTTTTATTGGTAAGACTTCCTAGATATCAAATAATAAAATTACTTGGCACCCCATATTACAGAGAGGAAAACTGTAACAAAGTTACTTTTATTGATTTATACTTGATTACATTGTCACATAGGCTGGTGGTTTTCAGCCTATGCTCTTGAGACCCCTGGGAGTTCCACGAGCTTCTTTTACAAGACTCATATGCTCTCTATATAGCATTTCACAAGTCTAATGGAAATATATCAACACTTGTAAATCAAATCCCACTGCATTAGACAGTGCTGCAAAAACAGCAGCTTAAAGCCTCAAATAATTGTAATGAACTTCTAGCTATGGGCTTAGCGGTCATGACATTAGACACTGAGTGCAACTATTTTCTGTGTTGTGGGAAGTAGTACACGAGCCACATCGTATTTTCACCACAAAATCACCAATATTGACAATGATTAAAAAAAATTAAAGGAGTGGAAACATTTACAGAAAGGTATTCACTGCTTTCTGCAAATAATTGTGTTCTGTTTCAGATCTGGGCTGGTGTAGTTTTCTGCTACCAACTCGCCCAAGATACAGCAAAATAAATGTCAAAAATATGGATGAATTAAAGGGAATTATCACCAGAGTTGAGTACTAATAAATCAAACTTCACCAAATAAGAGTCTGAATCATGCCATCCACAGTTACTGGGGTATCGCTCTCCAGTATCCACCCTCTCTTCGGTATCTTTACAGCAGCTCTACTCATTCTTCTCATTTCAATTTTGCTCAGAAAAAAATGGAAAATGATTTTAAATAGGAATGAAATTATTTTTGAACCAATACTCAGCTCCTGGTAAACTAAGACAGTAAAACGATTTTGGTTTTTTTGTAGCTCTGCATATATTTTTAAACACAATTGCATAGCTCACCAGTCTTATTTTACTGAGCTTAAGGCCAAAAGGGGATGTTAGATCAACTAATGTCACGTTATACATATATGGCCACTATATTCCACCCATTTTTCCTGCCATTGAACATGACACTTCGTGTCTTTGATTATATATTTTATATATTCCAAAGAAGCAATTATCGTTGATCTGAAAATGAAAAAGAGACCATCAATACTTTCTTGATTTACATTTTTTCAATTCTTAAGCTTCCTCACCATTAAACTATTTTTCACTGTCTTCATTTCTGAACAGGAGCCAAGGATCAGCTCTTAATCTATGTTGTTTCTTTGTGGACACTGAAGAAGCTTGTGATACTCAATGTCCACATGGTGATTCTTAATCAAATTACTTCAGCTTTATTGACAAACTTAGCAAATTCAAGTGCCCAGCCCTTTCCCTCTTCTGCCTTAGTCCCCCAAGGGTGCGAAGCCAACACAAGCAACCAGACCAATTGTTCTGGTCACCTTCTGTCCCTCGTCTCCCTATCTGCACAGTGTTTGAACAGCTGGGTGGTGAATCAGTCTGAAAATAGCCTGGTCAAAAGGAAAGAGAAGAATCAAGGAAGGAAACAATGCGAAGACTGCAGGTCTGGAAAGGGTAGGCTTGCCCTTTTCAGCCAGCACTTTGGTTTATGCCAACTTCATGTGCTTGTGTAGCTGTGAGATAAGGCACTCTGTTCAATTCATCATCCATTTTTTCTTCATATTTCCAATTTCAGATTTTTCAAAATCCCTTTCAAATATGGGCTCAGGAGGTGAAGGCAGTATAAGAGTATCAGTTCTGCTAATGGCACCTGTCAGAGTAAAACCATCTGCCTCCTGCTATTCATTATTCTTCTCTCCACATGGCCAAGGTTCTCATTTACCTTTTCCACAGTGCTGGACAAGGACTCAAGTTGAATTGCTACCTGTTATAATGCTTAATTCCTCTTCATGAGTAACAGTCTTCATATATTTGCTGATGGCATTCTAAGTTTCTTAGGAAACATGAGTATTTCTCCTACAAAGAGAAATGCATACTTACATTTCCCATATAACATGGTTGCACTTGTATACCTATATAAAAATAAGTTCCACTCTCCCAGATGTTAATGTATTTGAGACAGTGAATTATTTCTTGCCTGAACGTACATTTTTTGAAATATTTCATCTTGCTTTTAATACTTTTCATCTTAAGCGAGCTATGGAAAATTAAGTGTCAAAGAAAGTTGTTTTTCTTTTGTAGAAAAATCATTGCATCATACATGTATAGGAGAAATATTTGTTCCCTCTCACATTTTCTTGCCTTCTCCCCTTCGGCTTGAAAATTGTTGCTTATGTACTTGACTGATGAATTTTCCCAACTACATGCAGAAAGCAGTCTGTAGATAATAAATTCACAGCAAATATTTATACCATCCTTGAAATTGTACATACTGTGATGTTGGAAATGCAAAGTACAATTCTTGTAGACAGATTTGGAAAGAAATTGCTAAGAAGGTTTACAGACCAGTACAGCACTGCCACAACTTCCAAGTTGTAGATAAGACTATCCCATATCTCTTCAGCTTGATCAGGCGTTTCAAAACTCAGATGAAGAAACCAAAGTGACTGCTTTGTGCTCCACTTTCACAGGAAGTGAAAGGTAGTTTTATATTGCATAACCAGTGACAATTGTGCCTCTTGTGTTTAATGTGAGAATAACTCTAAATCAAGGGGATTATCTCTAGATTTTATGGCTTGGCTTTTGGTTGGTTTTGGTGTGGGTTGTTTTTTGTATGTTTATTTGGTTTTTTCTTCCCTGCTCCATACTATTACAACTGCAATCTCTCAATTTTCTGGCTTACTAATTATTACTCAGGTCTATAGGACTCTTTCTAACTAGACATTCTGTTATTAAAAGCTCTTCTGGTGGTCTTAATTTCTGTAAATGAAAGATTTTTTAAAGGCAAATTTGCGCATAAAGATTATATGAAATGATCTAGTACATGTCACTGAAAGTAATATTTGTGTGAGAGTTTGCTCAGCTCAGAGAGGCAATCAAATACTATGCATAATTTCCATGAAAAGCTGATGTCTGCTGGGGCTACCTGCAACCATGGTTTGACAGAAACCATAAATGAAGCCTGGACAGGAAAAGTTCAATCAAAGGACCGGGGCTGTCGAAACAAAAAAAAAATGCTGCTATGGAACTGGGAAGAATTGAACTATTTCCCCTGTCCAGTTCCTTAATACACAGGTGTCCACACCAACAGAAATAGCTTTCCTTGAGACCAATCTCAGAATAGTCTTCTCATTCTGTCCAACTAAGCAAACTCTTCTGTTCTGCACTGAGACATGTTAGCCAGGAGAGGTACATAGAAGTATAAATTGCTACTTCCTGATAAGAAAACTATTTATTTTGTTCTTCAGGGCTACAAAGAAATTTTACCACAAGTTTAAGACAAAAAAAAAAAACAGATGAGAAGCACTGTGTGATGATTTTGTACTTCCTCCTACTAAAGTAATGAGATGGGATTTGTAGAGGGAAAATGCAAATTAATAATAATAAGTGAATAAGAAATAAGAGAATAAGTCAAATAAGAAAGAGGTCTTTCAGATCTGAAGAGTAATCTGGTTTAATAACAGACATTGCCTTATTTCCTTATGATGGAAGCAATTTTCAGAGAGACTCGAAGGTAATGGTGAAATCTCTCATGGGCCTAGCGAAGTGTCTCATATTTGCACACTATCGAAGCCAGACTTCTCAGGGATTAATGTTTTGTGGCTAGTTGGCTTAAGAGTAGAGTAGTAGGTGAATATCCTGTTGTGATGGAAAGACTTCCAAAGACTTTGCAGCGTTCTGTAAAAATAGCTTCACGTTGATCCTTCTCACACGGTGACAGGAGACACAGAAAAAAAAAAAAAAAAAAGAGGATTATTTTTTCATGCATCACATCTGCACCCTAATTTGAAATTAAGAAATAATTGCAATAAAACAGAGTTGTATATCAAATGGAGCAAATAATGACTGCCTTTAAGACTTCAAATTTATCTATGCAAAATGGGGTATGCCCTCTCCATTAACTCCCACTATATGAAAGCAAATATCCATAACACTTTAAGTATGGCCTAGCAGTTTTAAAACATAATGAAAAATAAGCCTGCTTCTAGGTGAACTAACTGCATCAGTCTCACAGGCTGCATATACATCAGTATCATGTACATTGTCTCCTTGCATGCTCAGCAGCTTGCAGCCTGGTATAGATGTTACCATATTCTCACACGGTTTTGTTCACTTGGGACATGAGACATGACATGCAATTAACTTCCAAGAGAAAGAGCTTAGACTAAAAATTAATTACTGGGAGTACTGAAATCCACTGTTCTAATTGCCACTGTAAGGAATGCTTTGACAATCAGGATGCTAGACCAAAACTATCTTCAATTGAAGTTTGATACTTAAATGTCGTTGGTTTGGATTAGGTGGATAATTCTGCAAATATTTTACATACATATTTGTATTGGGTCAGCGTGAACTGGAGTTAATTTTCCCCAGAGCAGCCCTCTTAGTACTGTACTTTGTACTAAGAGCTAGAAAGGTGTTGATAACACCCCCGTGTTTTGTCTACAGCTGAGCAGGGCTTGCACAGCACCAAGGCTGTTTTTCAACATTGCCCCCCTGCCAGTGAGATGGGGTGGGCAAGATCTTGGGAGGGCCCACAACCGGGACAGCTGACCCAAACTGACCAAATAGATATTCCATACCATAGAATGTCAGCTCAACTATAAAAGCTAGAAAAACGGAGGCGGGGGGCATCGAGTTGTCCTTGAGAGCAACCACTATGTGTATTGCAGCCCTGCTTCCCCGTATGGGCTGCTGGTGGGAAGTAGAGAATAACTCTGTTGTCTTTTGCTTCCGGATGTGGACTTGCTTTACTTTTCATTAAACTGCCTTTGTCTTAACCTAGAAGTTTCATCTTATTTTCTCCCACTGGTCCAGCTGAGAGGAAAAGGTGAGGGGAGTGATAGAGCGGCTTGGTGGGCACCTGGCTCCCAGCCAAGGTCAAACCACCACAATATTCCCAACCCACTGTAAGATATAGCATGCATCTCAGGTTAGAGATTTCTTTTTAAGATAATCTGTGTATTGAAATACCAGGTCAGATGTCATTACAGCACTTCCTGAATAATCAATCTTTTGTTTTCATATATACTATTGTTATTTATTAGCATTGTTAAATTATTTCTGACACAATAGAACTCTGATCATGTAAAAGTAAATGTTATGGCCTATTTCAAACCTTCAGTGAGTTACTGGGTGATAAACAGTGCATCTACAGGGAAAAAAAGTCATGGTTGCATAAATGGAAATGTAAATCTGAATGTCAATTAGGAAGCTCTGAGTTGGAATATGAAAGACATCAGTCATCTACAGACTATCCAAAATTTGACAACTAGCTTATAATCAAAAAATGTATGGTAAGAAAAGAGATTTTTCATATTACAAAAGATGGAATGAAGATGAAAAAGTATTAACTGCAAAATAACAAAGCGATAGCTAGACACCAGTGAAAGGGAACTCTCCATGAGATGCTGTATTGCACTGAACATCACAATATATACTATGGGACCATTGGACGTTTTCAGCAGCACTTGTTAAACTGTATGCTCTTTTCAGGTGACTTATTTTATATGATAAGGAATGCTCTAATAACTTGTGCACTTAAACAGGGTTGAAAGCATGGCCTTCTCTGTGCACAGAGCTGAATAATGTCACCGACAGAGACAGACGTGGCTAAAATTCTAGCAAAAGTCATCCTGAAGAAACTGGGACATATAGGAGGTTTTGTGATAGGGAAATTAATTTCAGAGAAAAAAAGAAAAAATGTATATGTTATAATGCAAATAACACATGAATGGTATTTCTATCAATGCACACAAATCCTTCCACAAGCTTGAGTAGGGTTAACAGTATGTAGGTAAGCCTTTCAGTCAGTTAGTGGCATTACACAGAGTAAAGTGCTAGCTGGTGCCAGGGTAGTGACAGAGTTACTGAAGAGTTTGAGTTTCTCAGTTTTACAGTTAAAGCCAAAACTTCAGAGACTGAATTCAGAATCAGATCTCTGTATCTCATATGTATACAGTGCTGTAAATTTAAATATCTGTTTACGCATTACTTCGTTAATACTCTGTTCAGTAGTGTATTATGTATTTACTTGTTAATGGCATACGATTTCTTGAGAGAATGTAACTGACATTTCTTCATACTTACACTTGTCTCCCTGTTACTGTAGTGACATACATATTCTTCTGTTGCTATCAAAACTCATACTGTTGCAAATTCTCTCTTCAGTAAGGTATATACTTTAGCCATTTGGAACTAGGGGCGTTTGCCCCGCTTCCAAATGCTGAGGATTCTTTGGCCCCATATACATAAATTCAAATATTAAAAAAAAAAGGAAAAACATCAGAGAAAAGTTTTCTTAAAAGAGCCTAAGACATAGAAAAAGCCACACACCTTCCATCTCCCTGCTCCATCGCAAAGCTTTTTTCCAGAACCTAATCTAGCAAAAAGCTGCTCGATTTGTCTCTCTTCAAAAACTGAGTGTAACTACCTCTACTGCAGGTGCTGCAGCTCTCCTGACAGAGCTTCGCAGCCCCCTTTGGGCAGTAACATTCTGGCACATGTCTCGGCACTCAAATACAAAGGACTGTAAATGGAAATGGCTAAAAAGGGTGAATTCTACAACAATCAGCAGATAACTGTGAATTACCAGGTTAAGGTAGTGATGCAAATGGACCTTCAATTTCATTTCAGATTTTTGTGTGAGATGAAGCTCAAAGTAACAGTTTTCTGAGAATGAGCCTCTCAAGTTATTTTAAATGTGACTTGTAAGAAAATTTCCCATGGTTATTTATTACCTTTCATGAAGCATTAAAAATAAATAAATAAATAAGTCTGAAAAACTGTCATATTTGCAGAAAAAAAAAAAAATTACAGCATAGGTTTCATTATAAGGAAATCCAATTGTAGATGTTCCTTGCCAAGATCTGATGAATCTACCTGCAGAATACACGTAGCGAAGAAGACATTCTGTAAAATCCACAACTTATCAATATTCTTTATGAGTAGATTTTTTTTTCCCGCTTCATATCAATCAAAAGCACACTGTGAAGTTTGAATGGCCTATGAGGATTCATTTTGGCCAGAGATGGGCTGGAGTTTTCCAAAATCTAAAGATTAATTATTGAAATAACATCTCAGCTGTCTTCAGGTTTGCAGGATGTTGATATGGATAAATGGCATGACAAAGTGAGATATGAGTCCAAGACAGACATGATTCCTGCCAGCAGGATTGGAAAGGTTGCTTACAGTAGGATAGCTAAAAAAGAGAGAAGTTAGGAATAATGTGGTTGCTTATCAGACCAAGGAACTGGTGTAAGTCTGATAAAACTGCTATCAGAATTGTTATGTTTGGGGAATTTAATGACAGTTTTGTGCCTATGAATGATTACTGTATGAAAAATAATTCGGACTGCTGTTCGTTCTCAGTCAGTTCTGATGTGATAAGCCATGGGCAGAATATGAACAGGGATTAGATTTCAAGTAAGAATGAAATGAAGACAAGAAGTTGTCACCTTGGAATGAGGTGGTTTCCAACAACAAAAAAACGGCCGAAGGAGACATCCTTTGCTGTTGCAACAGTCCCTCCACTCCCTAACAACATCTGACAAGAAACAAATAGACACTTCTGGGTGGCCTCGCTAGAAAACAAGGGATGGAATCAATACGTAATGAGTTAGACACAGCTGCTGAAATGAGCAAGTTTCTTAACAAGAACCATTTCTTTTGAGCTGATCTTGAGTTCCTGAGGTAACTAGAAGCTTAGGTGACCCTGCAGTTGTCCTACTAAACCACATTTCTTTTCCTCTTTTCTAGACTGATTCCCTGGGTTGTCAGAGCATGTAGGTAGAAATAGCAAAATTTATATTTGCATTGAATTCTGTATTTGGCAGATTGCCAAAGTGGAGAATGGTGCTTTCTGAGAGACACACATGTTTAAATAGTCTTGTATTTTTCTTTCTGTCCCTTAAGGTATTTGAGAACATCATTTTCCTACAGTATTAGTACTGGTAACCTTACCTCGATTCCGATCATGTTTTCACAAGACTTTGGGGGATTTTAGAAGTTTCAATTTCTATTTCAAGAGTAACTTCATCTTTCACATCTTTAGGTGTTAAAAAAATTCATTACTGTGGATAAATCCCATTCAATCACAAGCAGTCAATTTTTTAATTTTCACTAGGATTTAAAGTGACAGGTGATTAATCAGTGAAAAAATAATATACCATGGATTTTCTGAAAATGAACAAAAATTCTTGATCTTAAGTTCTAAACCAGTCTAGTTTTCAACTTAAAGCAGATATCAAGGAGATACATGGAGTCCAGTGACTCCTATAGTATATCAAATATCTTTATGACAGTAAATGCTGCCTCTTACAATAATAGCCTTTTAACACAAATAAATATGTTACCTAAAAGCTCAGATATTGTTTCCCACCAGACCTCTTCAACCTTAGATTCTTCATCCACAACAGTACTACTATAGTGAACAAAAGCCTAAGGGATATTCCAGGAGCACCCGCTTCAATTTCCTTAAGATGTAAAGAAAAGGCAGTCAGGGAGGGTTGCTCCTTTTTGACAAGAAGGTCAAGTGGCTGTTGTTCTGCCATCAACATGATGACACGCCAGCAGACTGTTATCATTTCTCGCACTCATGCAGTGGTCATGTCAGCAGTGGAGAGCGGAATTCAGATTGTTTCTGCCAGTGTGCCTCTGCAACAGAGTGCTGTGATAGCTGGGAGCCTTGGACCAAAGTTTCTTGGTAATTTGTTTACGGAATGAAGGAAAACCTCAGCTGTGTAATTAGTTCATACACCTACCTTGTCTTCTTTTTCTGAACACCTCAGAGCAATCTCTAAGGAACACAGAGAGAAGATAGCTTTCTCTCTTTCTTGCTCTTTTCCTTTTCTCTACCTATTTGGTCACTGTTACGTTGTCACATTATTTCCAGTTTCTAGAGTTTGAGATCTTTCATACAGCTCCATTTTTCACCATGCTCAAAAAAAACCCCAAACAAACGGAGCTGTATTTCCCCTTGTCATTAAGTCATTGGATATATTTAAGGTAAATAGACGATCTAGTTCAACCTAATTTTGTTCAGGGCAAGAAATACTACCATGCTATCCTCAAAGAGTTTGTTTTTACAAATTTAAGCTTTAGTGAAAACAAAAATTCCCATAAGGCCTGATTATGTAATTTCCACTGTTTGGATAAATTTGTGAGCTGATGAAAAGACACAGACACTATTTCTGCCTTCCTTTTTTGCGATCAACTGTGACTGTGACCTAACTCTTGTTCTTGTGGTTTAGGGTTTTTTTTTTGTTTGCTTACTTTTTTACTGCAAGTAATGACGCCTATCAATTCACCAGGGTAGTCAAGACTAAACAGCACTGGGGAGCATAATCACTGGCTAGTGTTGATATCTTCTTTAAAAAAAAGAAACCTACTGTTAAGTAAGATAGACTCACACAAATAAGAGTGGCTTGATTCTTTTGCTACAGTGCTTTTAGAGTACAGCTACATTGACTATCTTGTATTTCACTGTCTTGAATTCTCTACAAGAGTATTTACCTTCTTGCTCCTGCCCATGAAGAGCTCAGATGCTGTGGGCAGTGTCATATCTGATCTTTTTCAGGAGTCACCATTTAAACTATGAAATTCCTGGAGCTGCAAGCAACAACAATTGGTACTGAGGACAATCTGATAAGCACAGGACATGAACAGGGGTTCAATAAGTAGTACTGACGTGAACAAAAAAAGGCACAATAAAAGCCACCATAACGTTAGCAGAATATTCAGCTTGCAAAATCGAAAGAAGAAGGTTTTATAAGTTAGACTATGCAGAACTTTTCATCTCTTGTGCATTTGCACTGTGATGGAACTTTAATTAAATTATCATATTTTATTGTTTCCTATCCTATTCAATGAACAAGGAGTTGCTCAATCTGTACGTAACATTACTATTCATGTTATAGCCTCTGGTCTTGTTCTCCACATATCAGTCAAGTCTAGACTGACTAGAAAAATGATTAATATCTCTATGGATGCCTCTTATAGTTTAAAGGGGCTATTTAAAAAGTATCGCAAACATCAATAAATATTGTGTTTGTAAGAGTAGGCAACATATACGTTTTACAGACAGGTAAAGGAGCCATAAAGAAATTAACACTCAAATGAGTCAATATGGTCCTTAATTTTTAGAGCCAAATTACACCTTGCTTTGCCAGCATATTTAGTATTAATTCATTCAAATCACAGCTTCAAACTGTTTGTATTACTTGTATTAGAAACTTTAAGTCCAGTTCTTTATAGCTTGCAAATATTTATTTTTTGAGTGTTAAAATTTCATTAGCAATGTATTTCTCATGCATGATTTTCCAGATAAAAGAACTGTGGGAAAAACAATCAGAACCATTATCGCATTGCATCATAACAATGTTTGCGTATGTCATCAGCAGCTCTGGACACACTGGATCTGCCTCACAGACATGTGCCTCTCAAATTAACAGAATACCTTGTAAGAACAGCAAGTTATACTTCTCTGCACGTGCCTACATTAGAGGAAGCTGGCAAACATCACCGCGGGGGCTTTTGACATGTATTTGCTAATAGTAGCAGGGTGGTGCTCTCATGAAAATACATGAAGTGCTTCATAAAAGTCAATGAATTTGTCTTGTGAAACTAGAGAGTATGAGTCATCCCATTCCATAGCCAAGAAAATGATATACAGAGAGATGGGTTTTAAAGTCCTCAAATTATCGAAAGTGCCCTTTAAGTTGTTTGACTGGGGTTTTTTTTTGTTTGTGGTTTTGGGGAGGGTTTCCCCCTATTCTTTCTAGATATGAAAGACACTCCCACTGAAAAGTAACGTTCTCTGAGCACTAGCTGGAAGAGACATGTGCCTGTACTAGCATCCACCATCTGCTGTGACTTCCTTTTACAAAACAAAAGTGAACCTCAGTATACATAGCCAGGCCCCCTACTCAGACAAGAGGATCCCACCTTCTCCCTCAGTCTAGGCAAGACCAGTATACAAGCAAATGCTATGGAAATAGTGTTTTCTTTCCTCTGACGACCAGTGAAGATTGGATGATACCTTTGAAACCTCTCAGAGGAGGAGGTGCAAAAGACACATTTACATAGACATGTGTAATTTAATTCTTTGATACACTCGTGGGGGAGTTATATATATCTTCCAAAGGACTCTCATATGGTTTCTGTTATTACATATACTTTCCTTGTTAGCAGTAACATACGGTCCTGAAAAAGATATTTCTTTTTCAGTCTCTCTCACTCACATTTCCCTCATCCCTCAGAATTTAAACCAGACATAACTTCTGCATTTACAAATATCTCGCACTCTGCTTTTGACGAAAGCTTCAGTTCATTACAGGAAGAAATATCAGTTTGATGTGGATAGGATCTTACTTTAAAAATATAATGATACCTTTGATATAACTTTGAGTTCTGACTTTGAAAGTATGTAAGATCAATCTCCACAATATTTTAAAAAGAACAGTGATAAATAAAGGTTGAAAGTTCTCTTTAATGATTAATTATGTATTTCAAATAAATCACGTTAAAGCTGAAAGACTTTTTTAACAGACACATCTGAGGAACAATTCTCATTCCTTTTAAACTCCAATGGAGCTCCAAGGACATATTGGAAAAAACACTGAACAAAAGAAAATGTTAGTCATTTAACACTCAAGATCTTCTGAGTTCTTCCAGGAAAAAAAAAAAAAAAAGTAATACAGTTACCAAAAAGAGCGAGAAATACAAAATTCCTGTGTATAGGCTTCAATTAATAGAATAAAATAAAATAATTAATGTAAATAAGTTAATAAAAATAAAATTAATGATACTAACTAGATTTGAATCTAACCACATCATATAACAATGACGTATTGAAAAAATTAGTTGCTTTGGCCTAATTAGATAAAAAAAAAAGCATACTCAACTCATTCCCTCCACTAGCCAACATTCATCACGGCTCTTCCTGTTGATCTCTGTATATAACAACAGCAACTGAACAGAGAAAGAAACAGCATCAAAAATAATCAACCATTCCACTCAGCACTCTTTTTTAATCACCAAGTGGCTGAAGAATTTGACTGAAGCACTACCAAAGAATTGCATTTTCATTTTCATATGAAAAGAGCCTGACAGGCTGTTGCAGTTTCAAACATTAATGTCTTAGCCTGGTGTGTAGTGGGTTATGTACTCCAGAAGGTAAGACAGTTTGCATAAAAAGAGAAGCAGTGGAATTAAATATGAACTTCACTGGAACTTTAACCTTCTTGAATATTCATTGATTTGCTTGTCTCAAGAGAGCTGCCTGAATTTCTTAGTTCACCTAGATAGTGCAATTGTTTTCTTCAGTTTCACAGATCTTAGGTAAAACCACTGTCCTTTATTGGAGAACTTTATTTGAATACGCTTTATTTACTAGGAGCAAGAGTCAGGACTCTTCTTGCAATTATTTTGTCCAGACAGATGTCTTCAGCTTGTTTGTTATTGACTAGGACAGAACTATTTCTATCAAAATGAATACTGATTTGGGGAATCAGACTTTTTGCTGCCCTTACAACGAAGTGATTTTCTCAAAAGTGCAACTTGACTGTGAAATTTTCCACAGATACAGGCAACATCATTATTTGTGTTGTGTTCTGTATATTTTATTTGTTGGAGTGTTTTTTCCTACTTTTCCTGGCTGGAGTCCCTAGTATCTTCAGGTTTGTGCTTCTGTGCAGGAGGACCTGTGGCTGTAAAATTTGGAGGCCCACTCATCAGAGTAGCCCTCTAGAAAAGCTGGCAGAGATCTTTGGCTGTGTCACCACCAAAGTTTCTCAAAGCCGAGATGTTTACAAAACATTTCTATTCTACAGACTGCATGATTTCCCTGTAGCTCTGGAGGTTTTCCAGTTTCCTTTGATATGGATGCCATTTTGCTGGATCAAA
The DNA here is from genome assembly GCA_013396935.1 of Baryphthengus martii. Taxonomy (NCBI): domain Eukaryota; kingdom Metazoa; phylum Chordata; class Aves; order Coraciiformes; family Momotidae; genus Baryphthengus; species Baryphthengus martii. The sequence goes on from VWZK01007203.1 coordinate 32,698, forward strand.
ACCCTTGGCTCTTTCCCATGAAGCTCATGCACTTACTAGCCAGAATTAAACTCAGATCTTTGAACTATAAATATTCTTTTTCATGGTATCTCAGACTGTATCCCTCATCCTTCTCTAACAGGAGGCAGTGGACTCTGTCCTTATCATTGTTACAACAACTGCACAAGGATTAGGGAAATGCTGTATGAAATCTACCTGGAACTTCTGTTAAAATGATCAGGCTGATGAATGTGCAGGGTCATCTTTCCCTTCTCATCCCCAACCTCATTACCATTAGGACTCCTGTTTTTGGCTGAGACGCAAAGGAGCCGTTTAGAGCATTTTCCCCTTTTCCTCATGCCCGCTGCATACTTCTTTCTGTTGCACTCTTCCATTAGAAGTAAAAAAAAAAATAAATAAAATGTCTCTTTTCTTTTAATTAAAAAGTACTGAAGAAGGCCAGCTCCCATTCTTGCCAGGCATCAGTCTGATGATTTGTACTGGCAATTTATCATCTGAGTCATTTGCTTGCAGGGACAAGAGTCCCTCAAACTGACCTCTCCACAGCAGGCTGAATTTCATTATGTTATTTTTCCAGTAAAGTTTTACTTTTAAAAAGGAGAAGAAAATGTTATAAATAAGTTAGACACATCTCGTGTCCTTAGGGATCATTTTTACAAACTTAGCTCTTTCTCTAATCCTGTATAGCAAATAGCATTTACCATTCTTCACATTCTGCATATTTTCACTAATATGAGTATCTGACTTCAAAACTATTTAGATGCATTTTATCATCATGAGTCCTAATATCACTCTTAACTAAGCACAGAAAATCCGAAATATTCTTTCACGAACATTTTAGGAAATCTGAATGAAAAATTTTGTTTCATAGAATCACAGGATGTTAGGGGTTAGAAAGCGCCACTAGAGATCATCTCGTCCAACCGCCCTGCCAGAGCAGGATCACCTAGGGCAGGCCACACAGGAACGCATCCAGGCAGGTTTGAAAGTCTCCAGAGAAGGAGACTCCACAACCTCTCCGAGTAGCCTGTTCCAGGGTTCCATCATCCTCAGAGTAAAGAAGTTTCTCCTCATGATGAGGTGGAATCTCCTACATTCTCTCTGAAAAGCTGGCCGATGAGACTCAGATGAAAATATTTTTTCTAATAATTTCTATTGTCTCCTTCTTGAATAGAAATAGCTGCCCTCCTGATGTTCGCTCTTTTTGTCTCACTGAGAACTGTTCGGAAAGAAAATAACTAGAAGCAAAAATGGATCACATTTTTTTCAAGTGAATTAAGACACTTGCTTGGTGTTCATCCAGACGAAGTGGATGGCAGCACAAGTATGTTTTTGTTTACACAGGTAAATAAGAGGTGCTTCATTCAGTACAGTCAGTCTTAGCTGGTGAACAGAGTGGCCCAGTTCTTTAACACAGGTGAAAATATGTCAGAGAACTGAACCAGGAATATGGTTCAGCTTTCCACAGAAACATCATAAGATACATGAATTGTACTTACACTTTTGCTTCCCAACGTTCAACAAAAAAAAATGAGAATGAAAAAATATATGAACAAAAGCCTGAAATACGATTGTGGTACCCTGAGGACATCCTCAAAGCCTTCATTTTCCTGTACTAAGTGAGTTGCCTTGTCACTGTATTTTTACCAGGAGGGATCATTTATGTTTACAAGGTGAAGATTATATCATCTCCTGCAAAAATGTAATTTGCAGTCATTTTTATGAAAGAAAACTTACCATGAAGAGATACTTTTTTTTTTCAATGATTTTTCTTAGTCAAAGGAAACCACTTTACATTAAAATTTGAAATTAACGGAATTTTTACATTAGTTCTCACATAAATTAAAAGCTCATATACAGACTTCTACCACTGGTTGAGTGGGAGATGTTATTGCCTCCAGCGGGGCTGGAACTAGATGATATTTAAGGTCTCTCCCAACACAAATTGTTCTATGATTCTATGTTTAGAATGTTCTCAGAATTAACCCCGTAGAGGAAATTAGATAATAGCAATTTCACCTATAAGCACTATTGAAGATTAAACCCAAATAATTTCGTGATTATTAACTTCTATCACTGGCATATGTGCAGCTGTTCATAACTCCCCAGGATTATAGCTTTATGTCAGCTGCATCAACTTGCCTGTAGAAAGCCCTTATAATACACAATCTTAGATGTCAGCCATGTAGATACTAACATCTGAAGAGGTCACCTGAGGTTCCTCTAACTTTCCCTCATGTGATTTTTTCTTTACTGATAAAAAAAGGTTTTTTTACCACTTGACTCCTCTGTGTAAATATCACGTGCTAAATTTTTTGATTTTGCAGAACAATAAGCTTTTAAATTTGCATAATTATTCAGTGATTAATTATTATTGGAAAAGTATGCTTCAAGAAAATAAGTACATTCTCTCACAGCCAAGAGACCATAGTTGCATGTTTTTCATTCTAATAATTAAAAAATTCCCTGTGTTCTTCATCCAAGGAATAAATAACTCTTTGTGACCTTAAAAAGCTCCAGCTAGTTAATTTGAGAACATCAGGTGTTCTATGACTTCTTGCAGTTATCAAAGAGTCATTTACAACTGCAAACATTTATTTTTAAGATAAGAAATTTATGCCTCTATAAACAATGACATCAAAAAATTGTGGGTTTGACACTTTTGAGAGAAGTAACAAGGGATAGGAGGGTTATCATACATTTGCTTTAGTCAAAAGTAACTCTAAAGAGTCATAAACTATAACAAACTGAACATTTTAAGTGATTTTTTGTATGCATAAAACTGTTCTGAAAGTGAAATCCTGTCTTGAAAAAAAAAAAAAAATTGAGAAAATTTTGTTTTAGAAACCTAAAGTTTTAAAATACCAGTCTTCTCATGAAAGACATTTTCACAGAAAGTTTTTTCTCCAAAGAAAAATGCATTGTCCTGAAGTTGCTGAGCAATTTTAATTATGTTTGGAGTTGTTACTGTGGTTTTCTTCCATCCCTTTAGTGAAAATGTTAACGTTATCCCAAATAAACATTTACATGGAGATTTCCTGAGTCACTTCCCACTTATTTTTCACGTCTATTGTTACTTCGATATCAACATTAAAATAATCAGCTTATTTTTTATAACACTTATTTACATAAGTTTTGCACTGCTGGTGCTTAATTCTTTATTCAGTTGATGAATGGTATCCATTACTATCTTTGTGAATCTTGAAATGAAAAGATTTTGAAAATCCAAACAGGTGGTGAGATACTACAACTCCTTTATTCTATTTGAATTTATCTAAATATCCTAAGTCCTGTTTCATTTTCTGTATGAGAAATTGGTATGATTCACTTCCTATAACTTCAAGAAAACATAATCTTACAGCACAGCATTTCTATTCATGATGTACAGGATGTACTCACCAAAACTGCTAGAGACAGTAAAATTGATGTAGGAGAGGAACAGAATGAAAAAAGCCTTTGTTATTTGTCTTCCTTCTGAGATGGTTTCCAGAACTTTCTATTTTGAAGAAGTCTAGATTGGAATGGTTGGAAAGTGCATTTGCCCATGTAATCCTATCCTGTCACCACTGTGCCCAGGCTTTGTAATCTTGGACATTTTCCCTGGCACGGAAACCTACTGTAAAGGAAAATGAAGGACATAGTTTCCCTGAGTTCAGTTTTGTTGTGCCACAGGCAGTAAGGCGTTTCTCAGTCTGACTGGAAAAATAGCCCCTAGTTTCCAAAGAGAGCAGAAATACAGATTCTTTGTTTTGGCAATCTCTTCCAGACTAAAGGGAAGTTCACTTCAAATGACTGCATGCAATTAAATTTGTCTGCTATAGAAGGACATGGAGTTTAGCAATCCCCTCTGAGGTTTGAATCGGTGGTGAGCAGTATCAAACCTGACGCTTTAATGTCAACTGTGACAGCAGGAAAAAGAAAAATATAGAATCAGTAATACACCAAATTAAATGTGACCTCTCATCTCACAATCAACTCAGATTATCTAATTGATGCTGAGAATATTGAAAAATCTTAAACCTAGGCTGCAGGTAAGGAGGGACATTTTTAGCATCAGTAAGTATAATCCCTCTGCAACGAGAGGAACAGAGCTGTGCTGTGTAGTAGCCCCCCGCAGGAGAGTGTCTTTGCTCCCAAAACCATGATGAGGCCGAAGATTAGTAACCAAGGAGCTAAGGGACAGTAGAATGTTGTTTAAAAACAGAAACACTGTGAAAAACTTGTTGACCTGGTACAAGGCTAAATTCTGATTTTTGTCAGTGGGCAAGGTGAATGATATAGAAGCAACATAAACTGGAAAACTGAAGGGGAGTTTGGAGAACTTTTTGAGGACTAGCTAAATAGACTTCCACTCCGGAGCTCAATAATCAATGAATGCCTTTTTTGTCTGATGTTATTTACATCTTATTAAGCCTTCAAAAATTGTTTTAACTTCAGTCTTTCATTTAACTTACCTCTCACTACAAAATCTTTAGCAAAGGTGTTGTGGGATGTAACTTCTTTTGGAACAGGAGTTTTTAGATAGCGGAAGATGCATTGGACAATAGTCTCTGTGTTAGAGGTCTAATTCTCAAACATCTTTCATTTTGAGTACTTGAGTAAGTGAACGCAGAATGCTATGTTCCCATTCATGTAAATGATGAAGGAAGTTCTTGTTTAAGAACATTTCACATGAACCTTTCCCAGGTACTGATGATCAGAGGGGTTTCAAAGTAGTTAAAACCTGTCTCAACAGCATCCTGTTTTAAAATGTCACCAGGGACCTTTTCAGTCATTGCTTTTAATACTGATTTCTCTGCACTCCGTCCCTCTGTCTCTCTATTTAATAAACATTTTGGTTGTGAAAATTGGCTTGGCCAGAAAAAATGCAAGTTTGCCCTGAGGACTAAGGAGAATTTTTCTGTAGAGTGTAAAGCACATTGCCTGAATGGTTTCACAGCTACAGATCATTAAAAATAAATTACCTAGTTTGAATATTTTAAAAGCCATTGCTATAAAGACTAGAGGGAGCTATCAGGCTTGGTTTTAACTTGGGAAATCACCATTAAAAAGACGCAATAGAAATAACTGGAAGCAAATGTGGACTTGTTTATAGAAAAAAAAGATAGTCAGATCCATATAAATTATATGGGTTATTTGTATAACAGGTTAGTAAACATTTTAACAGTGTTTTTTTTACTTGACTTTTTATTTGTTTGTTTTGATAGAGATAAATGGAAAACAACAGGAGTTTCTTTTCGTGTACTTGAACAAAAATCCCTTTGTCCTGTCGAAGTCAATCAATGAGGAAGTCTGGGAGGAAAGTATTCTCACTTCAGAAGTAGGTACCTTGGTCACAGCTTTATTTCATACAGTGTCTCAATGAACTTGTGAAAATCACATGAATACTCACACAAGTCACAAAACGTCTCATGGTCATTCACCTGCCCATGCCTGCCAACCTGGATGAATTCCCAATAAGCTAATGGTGTCTGTCTCAAAAAAATTCTGGAGAACTTAATTGCCTCAGTCCTCTGTGGGATAACTTTGACTAGTGAGCATCAACTGCTTGGGAAAGACACCCAAAAAAAAGGCATTACCACTCTCTTCATCTTCCTTTCAATCAAGGCATAGGGAAGAGCAGGTCAGGAAATTGCAGGAGACTCTGGTCCTCCAAGTAGATGCAACACAGCCTCCCCTAGTCTGGCCGTAGAGTCTGAACTGGTAAAGTAGCTATGGAAGACAGACCTTACCTGCCCAGCAAACCTAATGCTTTTGAGTGAGTTTGCTGCCTAGTCAGCATTAACACAGAAAGCGAGTTGCATGTGTTGGAGTAGAGGCAAGGAGGAAAATTTTTGCTTGGTTTGCAACAGGGTTGTTTTCCAAGGAAGCAAATCTCGTCAGAAAAAGTGCAAATAGATATAAAGACTAATAAGGGAGCAAAATTCATCCCCTATTTCCTGCTTCCCCTTGGATGGAAATTACAGTACAGGTAGTTAATTTTGTTTCTTTACACATTTGAAAAAAATTAACCAAGCTGCAAATTGTGGGCTAGATAACAAAGACCTCTGACTCTCTAGCCCTTTTTCCTCCAGTTTCATGTGAGCTCACTACCTATGAAGAAGCTGTGGTGAGAACACTCCAATCTCTTGTCTTTAAAAAAACCAAACGATTAACATAGGCTCATTTCTCAGTTTAATTGCACTGTGGTGGCTCTATTACTCTCCTTCAAAGAATACTCTGGCAATGCCTAAAGCAAACGTTTGCTAACCACTTTTCCGGTGCAAACCTTCTTTCTCAGTGGTGAAATGAACAAAAGGAAGACATTTGAAGATTATTTACTGTTTTTTTAGAGGCATAAAATGATATTTAAACTCCTACTCCATTCCATGTAGAATTAAAAATCATATGAATGCTTCTCACGAATGTTAAAAAGTGTCTAGTTCTCCTTCTCCTGAACAGGAAAGAGAGATTTATATCTGAACATTTATATCTGTTACCTTAACTATTTGACTTGATTATTTGTTAGTGGGAGGAGAGGTGTCTCTATTTTTAAGCTCATGCCCTAATATGAATGAAGAATCACATCCTCTTACTTCAGAAAATGTAGACAGATAGACAGGAAAGGTTTCCTCACTATCTATGCAAGGATGTACTCTTTTCTGGTAACTGTGGGATCTAAGGTTCTAAACAGCAACTTCTGTTAACACCTAGCAGATGTACATGGCTGACTAACTCTGCCTTGCTCTCTCCCTATTTGCACTGATAGTGAGACTTCAGATATTCAGCTTCCTGAAGTTCTGGATTAGCATCTCCCACACAGAAAAAGCAGGGACCAAAGCTCCCAAGTGTATAGCCCAGTCTTACCCATCATAGAAAGCCTTTCCAATCTCAAGCCAAGTTAACTGGTATCTTTTTTTTTTCTCTTTTTTGTCCACTGTCTTCCTTTACCTCTTCCTCTCTGTCTAAAAAATGTGTGAGCAATATGTATACAATGTCTTTAACATCTTTTCTTTCTAACATGATATTGTTCCCTGTATGGCTTTCCTTTCTCAAAATGAAAGGCTTAACAACACAAGCCATCAACATCTGAATGTGGTTTTTTCCCTCAAAATTTGATAAGCATGTATAAGGGATTCACCATAAAGGGATTGAATTCTTCTTGGTCTGTAGTTATTCTACTTGTGTAATATGTCCATACACAAATGTGACAACTTATTGTAGGAAAATCAGCTTCTGTATGAGAATCATATTTGATTCTCACAGAAGTAGATGACTTTTTAAAATACTAGTTGAAATAAAGCTCTGTGCTAATAGTCAAGCAATATATATTACAAAACTGATAAAACAACGTCTTTTTTAAAAAAAAACAAAAAAAGCTCATATGAAACAGTGAAATGACTAATTGCAGTGCTGAGCATTAACAAAAGAAAGCACAGCATCTACCAAGGTCCAATGGACTCACACATTCATGCAGCTTTTATTGCTCATGGATGTTCTTTGATCCTCTCGAATACTCTCAGAAGGGAAACATAAATAAGCTGAGATATATTCTCTAGCCCAAACAACTTACTGAAAAAGTCCAAGCAGAAAAGAAGGTTTCTACAGAGATATAATGTGATGACTACTGCCTTTCGATAAGAACACGTGGGCTTACATGGTGAGAAAAAGAAGAAACTGCCAGCAAGGGAAAGGATACTGGCTTTGAAGAAATTTGCTTTACAGGGTAAAAGAAAACAAGAGCGATGCAAGTGGTAAGTAGGTCACGTGTCACAGAGGAGTGCTTTGAAACACTTAAATCTCTTCTTTCAGAATCCTGATTTAGGGTACTGCTCATCGCAGAATAAGTGGAATGCAACTCACTCAGACTAGGAAAGCAGCAAAATATTTTATTGAGATAGAATGATAATTTTTTGTTTAATGAGTTTGATGGAATTTAACGAAGTTTAACAGATTTATCAAGGTTGGCAAGGTTTGCTCTATTACTTACTATATGGGAGAAGTATACAAGGGGAAATTGAAATAAAGGATACATAGAACAAGAGGACTCTACACAACAGTAATATAGCATTTGTTAATATTGTTATGGTAAATAACAGGATTAAATTGTATGATTTTAACAACAACAAAAAGTCAGGGTGATTTAACAAAATTCAGCATAATCAATGTAACAACTTGATTAAAGATATGAGGATTGTAAGATTCACATGAAATATATGATAGAATCTCCTAAATCAAATTGTACATGCAAATACACATACACAGGTATATATAAATACTAAATCACATAACCAAATGGAAATATATACAAAAACACAAAAGGTTAAATCGTATGCGCACACACACACAGATATAGAAGTTTAGGTATGATTAAGATGTTTCTTTTTCTGCAGTTTATAGTAAAATTTTTGGTACCCAAATGATCTTTTAAATTTCATGAGATTTAATTGCAGTGAATTATTTTTCATCAGCTTTTATTAGTGAATGGTCTTCTCCCTTCATCAGCTTTCACCAGCAGATGATCTTAGTTATGCCACAAAATCTACCTTGAACATCATTTAAATCTACCCAGCTTGGGAGGCGATTCTAGTTCACAGTCGGCTATGACCCCGGAGAGCTCAAAGAGCCTCACTTAGGATTGTTATTTATAAGGTTGCAAGATGATTGACTGTGGGCGGTACTTTTCCATTCTGGCCATTATTCTTGTCAGGCAATCTCGGCACCTTTCAGAGTGGCCTGTGGTCCAGGTAAGAGGAGTTTGTGGTATGTTTCCCAGGCAACAAGAGTTTTGGGTATGGTTAGGGAGTGCCTAATTGTCTGGACTCACTGTACTTGTACCTAGGACATGCAGGATCAGAAGGTGTCAGATTGTCTCAATCCATTGCACTTGTAATTAACAGAAAATTGCAGTGTTGACTGGGGATGACACTGCAGCATGGCCCAGAGGGATGGTCTGCACTATCATGTCGTTAGAGGCAGTAAAAAGTGAAGTACATAAAACTAGGTAAGAATAGTGTTCCAAAGCCCAGCAGCTTGAGTTTGATAGTTTATCTAAGGCCATAAGCCAAAGGAGAAATTCGAATGTGATTGTATAACTGCTGTATATAGAAATCCATATTTATGTAGGGAAATATACAGTGCATGGAATGCAATACAAAATCTCTTAAGAGACAAAATATTTTGGCAAGTTTATAGGGTTTTTTTTCTAGCTGTACGCAGCCAGTTTACTTTATGAGAGAGAATCTGCACTTTGCACTAGAGCTCTAGGATAGTGATTAATAGAAAACTGTTATTTCACATGGCACTTGTTATTAATAATATTTGTTTAATGACTAATCTTCTATTTTTCCCACTTCCTATGACAGCTATTATCACATTGTTTTAAGTATTGTGATTGGGGATGGTAATTTTAAAGGGTGTAATTTACTTCTGATTACTATATTGTGTCACATGAATGACTACACTTCATCACAGAGTACAGTACTGAGGCAAGAGAGAGCAGCTACTGCCTTGCCTGAGGGTTGGTAGAGGGGCAGGAAATTACATGTTAACGTGAAGGGAAACTTCTGTTTAAACTTCTGTTTATCCCTTGCTTGGAATACAGCACTCTCAGATGGTCACCGTGTAGTGAAAATAGAGACAAAATGAGGAGAGTATGGAATTATGTGTCTTCATGAAGATTGTTTTTTTAAATCCTCAAAAAGAATTTAAATCCTCAAAAAGTGTCTGTTCCTAAAATTGCCTATAGTATGGAAGTAACTAGTGTAATGTATGTTTATTTACATAAAGTAACACAGGCAATATTGCGTGTTTACTGTGTACCATTATGGTGTTATGCGAGGCACCTACTACCCTTATAGACAGGCTTTTTTCTATTTCCTATTATATAGTATATAACATCCTAGGCTAACAAGAGTTATATTTCATTATATCCTCCTATATTATATAGGCTATATTACAGATGGCTAAAGTACAAAAGTTGAGAGATTTCTGAAACAGCTATTTTGCTTGTACAATGAAGTCTCTTTAGTAAAATTTTTTCAGATTTGTCAGTCATGTATGTAGAATTTTTTTCTCTTATATTTACTCCAGCGGAGAATGAGAAAGAGCGAACGAGTTTGGATTCCTGTCACTTTTCTCTCTTCCAGCTGTGTACTGATAAGTGAAAACCAATTCAGAGAACAGCATATTGACCCTTTTCATTCAAGTAGTGGAAAAGTTATATAAGTAATGACACATTTCCTTTGTTAATGGTACTGGAGCAGTCTGCCATAAAAATGTCACCTGATCTTCTCAGTCTAGCATGGCACCAAATAACTGAGGCCATTATGTACATATACCTTTCAGCAAATTACTTCGGCACTATACCAAGGTGAAAGAAATACTTTGGAACTTTGTGCTTTCCAAAAAAAACTTTTAAAAGCATCCTTTCCACTAAGCCAAACCCTTCAGGCTGCTAATACTGATGAGCTATTGGCTAAAAATGTGTCATATGAAAGACCAAATTCCAGTGAAGGTCACAGACAAAGCTGCTAAATCATTTGAAACATTAAGTAGTAATGAAGTAATACACTGAAGAGTAGAATAATCAATAGAGCTAAGGAGTTTTATGTTTTGCTGTCCCTTTTTAGACTCACACAGCTGTTTGAAATGTAGCTGTGCATGTGGCTTCCTGCTACCTCTACATATGAAATATCATTATATTTCCCCAGAAGGCTCTTCAGCACACAAAACTGCTGACGTGCATGTGAAGACAGCAAGAAGCACAAGGGCATCACTTGAGGATCTTTAAAAACACAAGTACCACAAATATCTGACTTGTTCAGTGGTTAAGTTAGAATAAAGCAAAACTTCTGTGGATGGGAACAAAGAAATTGCCTATTTTTCACTGCTTCAAGTTCAAGATGGAGACAAAATGAGATGCTGAAAGTGCTGGATCCCCATAACCACTTGAATATGCAATAACAGCAGGGCAACCTGGAAATGAGAAAAGAATCACTCCTGCCGGTTTTAATTTTTTTTTCTGCTTCAAATTGCCCTCCATTCAATTCAGGGAATTAGCGGTGGAGAAAGATGATAGAGAAACACAAAGTCTCAGAAAAAAAAAAAAAAAGAAATAGTAAAATATGAGATATTGATTAAGTATCTCAATAAGGATAAGTAATGGCTGTGCTGAAGGAAAAGAAGGAAATATAAATCCAAAAATTCTTTATTTGTAGATGAAGTGCTAGGGTCTGAACCCCAAGCCCTGAGGTGAACTTGACACCTGGATGAATTTCACAACCAGGTCAAAGGGGCTAATGCTGCCCAGGTGCTTCCTGTTGTAATCAAGGGCAAGACTGGATTGGCCTCTGTGCTTGCCACCAAGAAGATCTTTTAGCTCCACTGATGGCTGCAACCCAGTAGGCATTGAGTGGTGGGGACACATGCCATACCAGACCTTGATGTGAGGGATGGGCCCACTCAGTTGTAAGAGGGCCATCCAGGAGGGGAGGCCAGGCCAAGCACACCCTGAAATGATGAGAAACAGCTGCCAATTAGCTGGTAATTAGAGGGTGTAGACAAAAGACCAATAGAGCACCTTATTGGAATCTGCTGCTGGGAGTAGTTGCCACTGCTGCTGGGAGCTGCTGCTGCTGGAGGGGTTTGTGAGTAGTTTTGTGGAGTCAAGGGTAATGGATTGGGTAATATATCTTTCTGATATTTGTTGGATTGGTTTGTGCCTGGCTATGTTGAGATATGGGGCATGGTTGATACCTCCTTATGTTATTGTGATCTTGGCCCAGTGTGCCTTTTCTTCTGTTGTGTCACCTGCAGTAAGCAGATTTATTACTTCTTTTGTTCCCCCTGTGGTCCAGCCATGCTATATAATTTTGGGGTCCATAGAAACTTATAAAAAAAATCTGCATGAGTTTCATTGTATGTTTTCTGCTGGTGGTTGCCTCCTTTTTGTTGGGCCATGTAGTTAGCAAAACAGTAGAAAATAATCTAGTTTGTAGTAATTAAAGCTCAGCAACTGGAAATGGCTGGGCACCTTGGGTGGCATTTGTTTCAAGAAATTCATGCTCGTATTCTAGCTCCCACTACAATTAATAGAGATCTAGGGCTCAATTTAGATGCCTAAGTATAGACCTCTAGTGCTCTTTGAATTACAGTAGGATATCCAAAATACTCACGTAAGGGTTGCAGATATGAGTATAGTCAATGGAGTCCAGTAAGTAATTCAACTTTCTCTAAAGGATACGCATAGGACTGAGGTTAGTTGTTCAAAAAAATGACACAAAGTCCCGCCTAGGTTATCCCTTCTGTCCTTCAGTTGTCTATGCAGAAGGGCTCTGGTCTTTCATAGATCTCACTTCATAACTGACTGTGTGAATGTCTCGGAAACTCTAGGGTAACTCAAAAGACACAAACACCTCTGTCAGGGCAACTATCTTGAATGCAGGATCTCCACTGACTATAGTGAGAGTTTAGCTAGCTACTTTGCAGGTAGAAATTTTAGGGATCACAGTCACAAATGGATTCCCCATCTGCTGTAGTTCTGGATGGAAAAATCCTTAATTCATGTAAATCCAAAATGCAGGCTCCTGAAGCACAGTGCAGTTAGTGTGACCAAACTTTGCTCCAGTTTAACTCCTCCTGTTTCGTTGTCTTGAAGACAGAAGAGTCAGTAAGTGGTGTTCTCAGGACTATTTTGTTAACCTCAAAGTGACTTTTTTTTTGTGTGTGTGTGTCACTGACTTATCCAAAATACATATACATACTTATACAAAGAAATGGTAGTACTAAACAAATGTTTTATCTCAAACTGAGCCTTTGGATGATTTCTGGACTAGATTTAACTGAAGTATGTGTTGGGCTTTTTTTTAACAAATCAGAAAAGGTAACTCATAGGGTTAGTACTCTTCTGCAGTAGGAAAAGCTGTCCTTAGAAGAGCTATCAGTGTCCAAGCAACAACCATTTATGTCCAAGCAGCAACCTCACTCACTATGTTCTTTGACCTCGTCCTCTTAAGTGACTGGGAATGTTCAAACCATGACAAATAGGAACATTGTAAATTGCCTGAAAAATGTTGACATCGTTGAGGATGGAGCTCGCAGTGTGAAGGTCATGGAGCATATGAGACCAAACATACCTGAGGCAATAATGCTGGCTCTCACATTGTTAACAAACCATAGCATTAACAAGACAACTGCATCAAAAAATTCTTATATCCAGAGACAAATGATGACACAAATGCCTGAGGACAGGTTCTGGGAGGTTCATGGTAATCCGTCCTAGTGCAGATTGCGAAGCACCTGCAAATACTCAGAATCACTATCTGTGCACAAAGGCAGAGCTAAGGAAATCTATCAGCCTCTTCTGAGACGGTTGTTAGCAGAGGCTTCAGTGAAGTACCCTGAGAGCTCTTAATTCTTATCCAGTACAAGCCACTGCAGGTTTTTACAGGAAAGATTTACCTGACCTGCTGTCTCAGTGCTGAATACTATTCAGCTGAATTGTCAAGGCTTTAAACACATTACAGGCTTATCATTTTGTGGTGTTCTCACTCCTGGCTGAAATTTGTTGCATGACTAAGAGGGAGACAAACAAGTTTTTAGCAATAGGAATGGTGCTGTATCAATGTTTAATGTGCAGATATCTGTCACTAATCTTAGCTCTGACATTTGTTACTTCTTCAAGATAGTTGAGATATATCTAGAAGAGGTGGGAGGTATGCAATTCTGTTCCTAAAGGGCTGTCATTATCGGTGACAAAGAGGTGCATTTTTGAGCTTGTTTTAGAATACAGTTTAATGAGGATTTTCGAAATGTGAATTGAGTCTAGTTTTACTAAGCAGGATGACATGATACAAGCAGTCCTAAAGATTTCAGTAGTATGTTGCTTTCTATAAGTTCAGTCCTTTTCGAGACTTCCCATAAGTTGCAATTCTATTCACTTGAGAGTCAGGGACATTTTCATCAATTTGGTTCCATTAATAGAAGTGAAGCAAATCAATACTTGAAACATAGTAGGTGCATAGACTGCTGTTTAAATTGCAGAGTTACTGGACCATCAGTAACATGGCTAGAAACCATAGAAAGAGAAGATGATCAAGAACATGGAGAGTTTATTGATCATGGATCATAAACAGTTAAAAAAGGAAGGAAGAAATGAAAAAGAAATTTTCAGACTCACAGAACGGCAGGTTTGGAAGGGACTGCCAAAGATTATCCAGTCCAGTCCCCCTGCCAGAGCAGAATCATCTAGAGCAGATCACACAGGAACATGTCCAGGCAGGTTTTGAAAGTCTCCAGAGACAGGGACTTTTTAGTCTTTAGTTACTCTTTTTTATTAAGAAAAGGTGTGAATACTATACATGAAGAAAGACAAATAGCATCAGAATTCACAAAGCAGTATGAATGTAAGCCTTCCTGTTTGCTCCTTATTGTTTTTCACATAAATATTTTAGAAACTTAGTATACCACAGCTGTACATACTGAATAATGCAATAGAGACCAGTCACATGCTTTTACCTATGTATGTGCTTTCTGCTTGGGTAATGCCTTCTCATAGCACTGCTGTTCTTTAGCACCTCTGACTTTTGTCTGAGAAGAGTAACATAAAGAATTAACATGAATGTTCTGCTCTTACAGTCACCAGTGCTGTCCTACTCAATCTACTTGAAATTGCAGGTTTAGATTGCTTGGAACCGATAAACTGCTACTCAACTCTATTTGATGTTGGACTAATCATTCCAGGAGTACACAACCAAGGATTTAATAAATGGAACACCGTAAGACTGATATGATAGTATAATGATGGGATAGGACAGGCATGATAGGATACTTACAGGTTATCAATGATCTAAGTCAGTTGTGCAGCTAGTATCTCTCCCACCATAGGAAAACACAATATTGCTAGGAAGTGTTTAGCTTCTTCCTATAAACCCTTCTTTCCTTCTCCAGCTTGTTCACTATCTTTGTATTTCACTTGTTTCTCTCAGGATAAAATTACTTTTATATCAGCTGCATTTCAAAAATCTTGAGTTCTTCTCCTTCCTTATCATATATTCAGGAAAGGAAAAAAATCTCTAGTAACAGAGTTACCATTTGAGTAATGTCCTTTACGCATAAACCAACCAAAAAAAAAATTATAGTACATATCCTTAGAAATTCACTAAGAGAACTGAAACCATTATGAAACAGGCCTGGAGTTAGTATAATTCATGTAATACATTTAAACATTTCTCTATATTTCCACACACAGAGTGGTCAGTCCCAAGGAATTTAATGATGTGTACTTTAAATGCTTTCCATTAGATATTTTTCCCTTCAGGTCATGCTAGGTGGCTTTTCTAGCAAAAGATTATAGTCACTGCATTTTTTACATTTCAGACAGGGGTTGTGGTTAATTAATGTATTGTCTTAGTCACAATTAACTCTTTGTGAGAAGTTGAAGACATAATGGTTTTCACCATTTCCACCATGATAACAGATGTCAGCAGTTTGATACTAAGGCTTTTCATACCACAAGTGGCATTGTAAGTCACTTATTAAAAGATCACACATTTAAAAAGGCACACTGTGGTCAAGTTTCAAGTAAATAGAATACTTCTTGAAGTTCAAAAAAGCAGAGGAAAGAAAGAGTTAGCCTGTTTCCTGGCTATGCTTTTGACTATTTCTTCCCTCAAAAATTACTTGGTTGGTGAAAGAAAAACACTCAGAGTATTCAGTAACATGCAACATTGCACTTAGTGTCCTTGAGTCAAGGGACACAGAAATATTTGGGTTTATATTCTAGAAATCTAGGTTAACATGCTAGAGGAGCACCTCATTTTAAATCACTTTGCTGTGTATTTACACAACTCTGTTTTTTCCTAATTCTTCCCACCTAGTTGTCACATTACATCTTGATAACATAACAATGTCCAGCAGAGCAATTCAACCAGAGACATCTGTTCTTATCTTTATTGTTTAGTTGTACATATTTATATTTATTAAAAGTTTTGTTAAATTTCTACATCACAATCAGAAAGCAGATGAAGAGAATAACAGACTTTACCTACCCTAACAGAGACTTCTCCTGTAGTGTCATTTTCCTGATTTTCTTTTTGGAATTTTTCTGCTCAGCTTTAACACCATAGACAAATGAAAACAGAAATCAAGTTAGACCTCAGAAAAAGGTTTTCAGGTTCTTATTTTTTACTGGTCAGAGTTGGTTCAAGCATGCATGTATGTTTCAATAGCAATGTGGGGGGGGGAAATCTCTTTGAGTTAATGTACATTCAATTAATACACAGGGACACAAAGGGAAAGAGGAAAGCTATAAATACACAGAGGTTCTGAAATGTCAGATAATGTTATCTTTAAGTGAGTAAGCGAGATGCTTGAAGGAGTAAAGGTCTCTGTATGCCGTATTACTAAGAGCTGTTTCCTGCATGTTACATTCAGTGTTCTGTCACAAAAGGGTGCTGCTTACCTCAAGAAATCCTGACTCAGAAGGCAAACTAGTGACCTGGGGTTTGGATTCCAGCATCCCTGTCTGCTTGTAGAAATATATTTACCTGACAACTAGATCAAGAAAGGTCAATGGGCAACAAAAAAGCAAGAAATAATTTGGACAAATAGCAAAAATTAGGATGGTAATTCACTCTAATTACATCCTTTTTCTAGCAGAGAACTGCAAGAGAAGTTACTTTTCTGTGAAAGCATAAATCACGTTCTAAGTCTGCCTTGCTCAGCCTTTTTAATGCCTGGCTCCCTTGCATTTTTGTAAAGGATCCAGGAACCTCTAGAACTTTTCAGAAAATATCAAAGGTTATCCTCTGGGGAATTACCATAACCACTTTCAGTTACAATCTAGTAACACTTTGGTGAAATTTTCCTATCTATTTACTATTTTTGTTCCCACCCTCCTTTTAGTAGCAAATTTGCAAGTACAGCATTGTGTAATATAGCTCTTTATTTTGCTTGGAATAATTTCTGACCCGCCTCCTGAAGTTCTATAATACCTTCATGTGTAAGAAACCAGCCACAGTTTAAGAAGTAGTGGTTCGGATGTACAAAAAAGCCCCCCCTCCATTGACTTGACCTATGGGCATATCATCAGTTTCAACTTTTGTTGGCTGCAACCAGAATCAGTTGGTCTCACAAGGAATGCATTGCCCTTGTATGAGAATAATCCTTTAGGTTTATGATTGGTTCTGTAGTGTCAATAACTAGCCAACTTGTGGTCTCATCTTATACAATTCATATAACGTGTCATATCCATGTGATTTTCAGCTACTGTACCATTCATATATGTATGAATGTATAATATGAACGAAAAAGGACTTCAGTCCTATTCAGGTGAAAGCATAGCATTCACTCATTCACATAATAGACATACATTATAGAATCAATATCTTGAACCCATACATTGCGTAAAGTTTAGTATGCAAGAGGTTAATCAGTAGAAACTGGGAGTAAAATCCAATTTAAAACCAGCACAATACTTCTATTTGAAACAGAAACTTCTCAACTTGACCACTCTATGTAGTTTAGGACAAATAGAGGAATCAAGAATTTTTATGTATATTAATTTTTCCATAATCTGACACTGGTAACATGAATTGGGTAAAAAAAGTCAAAAAACCTACAAATACGTGAGCAGTCAAGCAAAAAGATTGAGAATGGTCCCAGAACTTGGGCCCTGTCTTCAGGAACAGCATGTGCAGAGATTCAGCTCTTAAAGCCAGTATCACTAGGAGTGATCTTATCTCTTCCACATCTCCCATGGCCTCTGATTTCACCAATGTGGCTGATAACCACCTCGGGCAACAGCATCAGATTGGCCATTTTTCACCAAAGTAATGTTTCTGCATTTGTTTTAGGGTGGTTTGCATCTCTACCCACTAAACTTTCGGATATTGTTTATCTCTATGCACACGCAATATAAGACGCAATCCTCCTGAATTGGTAGCACTTATAGGTGTGAATGTCTTTAAAATAGTGAAAGACGATGGAGAAAAAGAATCTAGTAAATCTCCAAGGCCGTGAGATACCACAGCTTCATAATTTTTCTTCTGAAAGACAATCATAAAAAAGCAACTTCTTTCATCACATTTCAGGAAGTACAGAGAAAAAAAAGTCTTTAAAAACTTTCTTTGAAATGGAAGACATATTTGCTGGAGTTTTGCCTAATTCAGGTACTAGTTGTCTTGGTTTGTGTCTTCATCAGCTGATCTTACTTGCTTATTCAGTTGGCTACGCAGGATAGTACTGTTAAGATAGTACCATACAGATACAATACTGTTCAAAAAGAAATATTCACCTTCATTTCAGCAAATTACTCTGAATACAACCCCCTTACAGTTTTAGTATCAAATCATTTCATTCAGTTTCTGCCAGATCCCTCAAGCTTCGTGGATTTTGTTTGCAAAGGCTGACTTAAAATGAACATGAACATTTTAAAGTGAAATTACGATCACTAAAACTTCCTGTTTTCGAGTTAATACTCTGACAAATATCTGGTTCTTAAAGTAAATTACATTTTTCCCAATAAATTTGTCAGTGACCACAAAAAAACTGAGAAGAGAGTAGAAAAAGAACACTTAAAGGACAAGCCTGTCACTTAAAAAAAGCATTATTTTCATAATAACATTAAAGTAGCTGAAAGTAAGCATTAATGACCCTAAAAGCCATCAGTAATGAAACAAGATACATGAAATCCTTCCCACTGAGTGTCAATATTTGTGGTGTTTTCAGGTCCTGAAAAGGAAACAAAAAATTTAGTAAACATTATATTGGTTAACTATCATTCTTTAAATGGTAGCCTAGAATGTGGTGGAAATCAACATGAATGGGTCCAAAACCCAGGACACTGTCCTCGTGGTATCTGCCAACTCAGAAATACCCCAGGTTGGGAAAAACAAGCATAACATTGGGGAGACTTTCTAGAGCAAATATTTAGATAGCATTGTCATGGCTTATTGTCAGGAGGCAAAACAACACATGAAGGTTGATACTGTCGTTTATGAACACTTGATAGGTTTTCTAGGTCAGCTCTGAGATCACTCGTGCTCATTCATACTCGCATAGATAGCTCCAGTTCTGCAAACTGAGGCTTCCTAGAAAGACTGTTGTTCTCATTACTCTACACGCAAGTCGTGCCCCTTTTACTAGTGGCAGTATTTGGAGGTTTTGTAGTCCAAAGAAGTCAATGACAAAACCCCGCAGTTCCCAGTTGAGGAGCCCAATGTGGGTTCTGTACACCACTCACAGGCAATGACCTCTTTGACAGCAACCAACCCCATAATGATATCCAGATCCTGGGAACCATCCCACTGCAGGAACTACCCCTTCACATCTGGAGCATGTGGCAAGCAGTCAAAAGTAATGCCTTGCAAACTTTCTTCATCCTAAGTAAAATGTAACATCACTTCTCAAAGCAAATGACAGAAATCTTACAGCGCAGGGGTTTTTTAATGGCACTGGGGGACTGCGCCCTTGCACTCTAGGAAGTTTGAAATTGGAGAGATAGAAGAGAAAATATTTAGGGATGGCCAGGTACTTCATTTAATGACAAGGATGAAATCATAAATCATCTATTCAGCAGGTTCATCTGAATATTTTCCTGTTGACTTGATGCTCTTCCCCATAAAACAGTTGTTTTATAAGAAGAAAATAAAAACTGTCAAGAAAAGTTGACAAGAAACATAACTGGCTTGTGATGCAACATTAAGAGTTTGCTCCCAGGAAATGAGTGATGTTGCTTGAAAGTGCCACCCTAAAAGTAAATCTGTAGGGAAGTAGTCAGCTTTCCAAATTTGGAGTTAACCTGGATATCTGTAAATTACTGCTAGAATTCAGTATTTTTTCCCTCAAATTGTTTGTAAAATAATATGTTTAGTGACGTTTCCTATTATCCTGTCTAATACCTACAGAACCAAATGAAGTTCAGTTTAAAGGGATGTGTAATCTAAAGAATGTTGCTATAAGACGGGTGAAGCAGTTGCCAAATGATCATTTATGTGTCAGTCATTAACAAACTGCTAGCAGTAATTTACAGTAATAATGAAGAATATGCTGTAACAGGTGGACAGAATCAGAAATAACTCTTCATTGTCTTCTACATGGTCCCATCAGTGGATGCAGAGGTAGCAGTGTTACTGAGAAAAAGGAAATTCAACGTATGAGCCATTCACAAGATGCTGGATATTATCTGTAATGTAAAGCAACCCCAGGATGCTTCCAGCTGACCAAGGGCTAAATCAAGAACCCAGGAGTGCTAGTATGACTTAGAGTACTTTGTCCTTGTTTATAGTGTATGATGCAGAAAATGTACCTTGGTTTCACTCACAGGTCAGGTATATACGTAATCAAATGGTTATGTCTACCTGATTGCCAGGAGGAAATGACATTTGCAGTCATGAACTCTGCTTTATCTATCTGTGTATACAAACAACTGCATGCTAAAAATATGAAAATAATGTTCCTCGCTGTTGAGTGACTAATTGATTTTTTTTTTTTTCTCTGCAGCATAATACAATTATTGGAAATTGCAAGGCAATAACACAGTCTTTCTCAGCATAAAATGGTTGGAGGATAAGAAATCAAAGACAGGAAAAATACCTGCTTGAGGCGTAGGTTATCTGTTATGGTGTAGAATGTACTAGCTATATCAACATTTTTGTACATCTGAAACTTCTACTCTACAAATAAGGCCAGATGCGTCATTCCTTGAATTTAGGTAAATTCAGAGCACTGTTGAAAAAAAAAAAAAATTTAAAATAACAGAGAAGACAAAAAGACTGCAGTTCTACTAAGAAATGATTTTCCAGTTGCTCTCCACTGTCTGTTTTCCATGGTGATTTTTTCACACTAGAGTAAAAATGCTGTCATGATAGGAAACACCTATCATGATGTATTCCTTGGTAGTCATCCTTGGGTGGCTTCTGATGCAATTCTCTCTTCCACTGAACAGCTACTGTCTAATTCACTGCTGCCCTGCACTTCCATAGCCATTTATGTCTGTGCTGTCTGGCTGGAAAATACTAAAAACACGATGAATGAATACAGGATTATGATTCAGCAGTATTTTGCCTACTTTCATGCCTGACATAGCTTGTGGAGGAGAGAGAAGAAAGGGGCTGTGTCACTGCCCTGTCAAACATCTGGGAAGATTTTTCCATTTTTATTTCAGGTTTACTGAGCAACAAAAGACCGCATTAACAATGTGACCGTGAAGAAGGAAAGAGTGAGACAGCAAAAAAGTGAGTGAAGGAAAAACGTTAGGAAAATAAGTCTCAGCTTTGTGAATTGCACTAGTTTATTTGCCATAGTTTTCACACACAGATCCAATATTTATGTTGTAGGAGGAGTGAGTAAGATCACTATAAAGAAATGGCAACATTGAGATTGCAATCTATTAAGTCATTCTTTGGTTCAGTTGCAACAGGTCTGTGCAGAGGTATTAATCTTCATAGCACCTAGAAGCCTAAAATAAATGTAAACAACTGTAGTGAGATTTTTTTTTCACCAGCTTCAGCCAAAGTTCTAAAATTTAAGTGCCTAAGCTTCTCCCTAGGCAACCTCCTGGAACACTTGCCCATTCTTGATGCCAATTCCACACAAAAGTGCAACCAGTGCAACAGACTTTGGGAACAGGTTGTTTGCATATACTCCCCTCATCATTCCCTATGAAAAACACATCAGTGTCCTGACCCTTTTTGCCCAGTTGTTTCGTGGGTCTCCAACATATTTCACTCTTCAGAGCTAAGGACTTCAATTCACTAGACTAATTCAAGGTATAGTTAAGCAGCTGCTTAAGTCCTTTGATCAAAAATAACTGGGATATCAGTTTCTAAGTTTTCATGCAGGAATCTGTATCTTCCTGCTGCAGCCTGCTTTGGTTGTAGCTACCATCATTGGCACTGCTACAGATCAAAAGTGTACATTATCAGAGTGTTTTCCACTGAATATTTCATCTACTTAGCCTATAGCTTTAACACCTGAAGTTACTCCCTCAATACGTTGCCCAAAGTCTTTTTGCCAGAATAGCATTAGAAACTTTTATGCCCGCTTGCTTTTCTTTGCTGATTCTTTGTGTTAAAGGCAACTCCTCATAAAAGAACAGCAGACTCTATATGAGAGTATATGAACTCACAGGCATTACTTACACTAAAAAAGCTACATATTGTGCATTTTATTATTGTTTCTACAGAGCACAATCAATGTTTTAACTGTGCTAGCTGGAGTTCACATCCACATATGCTTCAGTAAGTGGCTGTGTATCCATTGCAATGCAAATATTACTAACAGTCAAAGTTAACACAGGCATTTCCCTTTCACTAATATTTTCAAATCTTACAGCTGTACATTTCTAACACTCTACAGACACTGAGAATGATCTGACCATCCCAGTTTGTTTTGTAGACTATACTGACAACTGAGAAACACAGAGAATGTAGAAAACTAAAGTGAGGGATTCAAAAATTATAAATACTAGAATGCGTTTCATGGATGTCCAGCAGCTTCTACCAAAAGAATGGCACTGGATGTGTCTTTCATGCTGTTTTTTCAGGCATACATTTTCAAGCAGTTACACATCTGGAAGGCTCTGCTGGGCAAAATATGTTATCTTTCAGCCATTGGTCCAGAAAGTAGTTTCAGGCAGAAACCAGTCTTTGCTCTCTTTTAGAGTCCTGACCTGGCCTTCAAAGGGATTCACATCTTGCAGATCTGGATATCAGGGTCCAAATTTCCAGAAGCAGATGGTTGTCTAAGGGTTAAAATTAATCCTCTGTTAAGAGTCAGAGTCTTGAATAAAGCCCTGAGTTTTATTTTAGCATTTTAAATAGTAAATTACCACCATGAATTTGCTTTAATCTTCAAATCACTCAAAGTGTTTCCTGTAATTCTTATTGCTGATTATCAGCTTTTGTTTGCTGACAGCAAACAGTTTTTACACTAGTTCCCCTCTGAGACAATATTTCAGGGAGGAGAAGCTGATTCTGGGATCTGCTTCCAGAGCACTGAGGTAACTGCTATAGCTCTTCTGAAATACATAGCTCCCATTTGCAAGACTGTCTCAAGCTCATCCTCTTAAACAGAAGTGAAGATGTCAGGAAAAATCTTTGAACTGATCATTGTATTAAATTTTCTATTTTTTTACTCTTGCTATGTTATCATTTTTTTTCCAAAACAAACACTCTTATGTATTCTTGTAAAAAAATAATATACTTCTAGAGGAAACCTTGCCAATTACCATTCAAGCTGATAATACAAAGGCCTCCTACTGCTCACCAGAGCAGTATCTCTAGGACAAGAAGAACAAAGATTTCCACAGATGCACATACAGAAGAAAGGCTAACAAGATCACAGGACAATCAGTGACAGGAGGGTTAATCATTATTTTGCAAAATTGGTCTTGAAGAAAAAAAAAGCTGAAGTTAGTCTTGAGAAATGGCAAATCCTTCTTTATCAGCTGCTCTGTTTAATTAGTTTAAAATCAGAAATGAAATTTTTCAATTCATTTAAGGTGATCATATTAAAAAATTCTTGCAATATTAATCCAAGTAATGAGGAGAGAAGAATTCCATACCTGTCAGAGAAAGTAAATGATTAGAAAGTCTACAGAGTAAACTTTACCCAGTAATGATATATTGCTTCTAGTTGTGACACGTAATGTATTAACCTGGAGATCTAGCAACTGGAAAGCAAAGAAAACTAATCTAATTTAAATTATATGTATTTTGTAATGAGAAAAGTTAGCAAAAATATTACAGATAAAGTGAAGAAAACTGGTTTCTTTGTTCAGTTATTTGTTTGACAAGAAAACATTCCTATTGCTATAGGAACTAAACAAAATGCTAGTTGAAACAAGGCACTGTGCCAGCAATGTCATAATTTGAATATAAGGAAACATGAGCATCCTTTAGTCAGAAGACATAAAGTGTTTCCGTCATGATTTTATATATGTGCATGTATGTACAACTGTACTTTTAAACTGTTTGGGGTGTATGAATAATTTCTAGGAAAAAAAATAAAAGGTCTTTGAATATAAGCAGAAATAAAAGACAGAGGACCACACTGAAGATACAGAAACTGATCAGACGGAGAAAGGCCACCACACTTAGATATAATGAAAGATGTTTCTGCTGTGTGCATTTCTTGAACTGCTTTTTAGAATCTTTAAAAAAAAAATGAGTCCTGAGAAAGAATTTGAAAATTAGCAAGTAAAAAATTCAGCAAGAATGCTCCAGGAAGAGAAGTCAAAATGAAAACCAGTAACTAGGCTAATAAAAAACTGAAAAATATATCACATTTTAAAGTGCTGATGACCCAGCTATTAAGAAACAACACATATTGCCTGTGGCCTCTGTTAAAATGAAGGAGCAGTTAACCTGGGTTTGAAGCATGAGAATTATGACAGTCTGATGACTTATTCCAAGCTGATACATCAGTGAAAGACAATAAGAAACAAGAGTCTTGGAGAACGTCAGGTCTGAGAGCAAAGACCATTTAAAGCATTAGATTATAATGGACTATATCTCTAGACTTCTGTAAGGAAAAAGCTTTCTTATCTGGTATCACTATTTTATAGACATCTTCAGGAATCTGGACTCAGTTGTAGATCTATTAAATTTATGTTATGATACCATATAACATTAAAGATAATATAAGGAAGTGGTATAAAATAAATTATGGAATTATTAATTAAGAAATTAAGACTGAAACGGTATTAAGAAATTGTTAAAATACCATTAAGAATATTAAGAAATGTTATAAAATAATGCTAAAGTGGATCAGAAGATAGAAATTAAATTCAGTAGATAGTAAAGTGATAATTCTTCTACATCAACTTTATAGACAATCAGGATGTTTTATTTTTGCTGTATTGAGCCTGTTCTGAATGCCTCCATCACACTGGCAGTTTGAAGCTCACCAAAGGACCAAACATTGTTTTGGACCACTTTGTCATCTTCGAGGTTGCAGCGCATTTGCTGTATATCTGGAATGAAGCTTCCAGTTAGTTTCCAGTATTTCACTCTAGTTTTTTCAAAATCTTTCTGCAAGCTGAACTGAAATCAAGGAATTAACTTCAACATTATACTACCTCTTGGAAGCAAAACACAGCTTAATTTATAGAAGACATTTTTTATATATCATGAGATTACATATTCTTAGCAATATTTAACTACTATATGTAGATTAAATTACTGAAAATACATTTTAAAAAGAGAACTTCATCTTCAATACAGTATTTCTCCAGGGTTCCCA
Source organism: Baryphthengus martii (assembly GCA_013396935.1). NCBI lineage: Eukaryota > Metazoa > Chordata > Aves > Coraciiformes > Momotidae > Baryphthengus > Baryphthengus martii. The sequence continues at coordinate 57,922 of VWZK01007203.1, forward strand.
TCTACAGATGCCCTAAGACTTTACATGTAATTTCATCTCTAAATCTAAATAAACTGGATAAGATTTCTTACCCAAGGGGATTGTCAACTGCTACCACTCTTTAATCTAATATTTCTCCTTTTCATCTAAATATATATCTTTTTCTTCAGCATTTTACACAAATTCCTAGACTTGAAACATACCATGATGGCCAAAGTACCTGAGATATTCTATGTCTTATTTATATTGCACTGGTTTTTGTCTTCTCAATTTACTGAGTGTTTCAAAACATTATCTAAAATTCTTTTCTTGTAAAGTTCCACATTCTTGAATTCTCCCTGTTTCTGTCTAATATCTGGGGCAAACAAAGTAGAATTTTGAAACAAGCCAAACAGTAACTTAAATGCATTTTCCCCTACCACAATAGCCTAGAAGAAAGACAGTTTTGACAACGAAATACTTTGTGAATAACTGTCAAGAGATTTGTGCAATGACATGATCCTGCTGAGCTGTCCTCAGATCGGTCACCAGCACAAGATCAGCTGAATTTCTCATAGGCTGATTGATGAGTAAATGCTGTCAGTCTGACAGGTAAAACTTTGTCCTCAATGACTTTAAGAAAGAACAATACAGTTGCCTGAAGACACTAGGATTAAGGTCACTATTTCTAAGAGCTCCAGTAATCTTTTTTTAAGCACTGGCACTCAGGTTTAAGTCTACCAAAGTTGAACTCCAAGATTTGCCCAAGACTAAAGCTGAATGGCAGCAATTACTGAGGACTAATACCTGCCATCAGATATTGATGCTCCTGGAGGTCTTTGCATGGCCAGACTGATCATGGCATTCAACAGAAAAGAGAACAGTCCAGTTTTTGATGGCTTCATATCCAAATAATTTACAGTGAGACTCTATTGATAACAGTAGTCATGAGACAGCCTTAGTAAAGAGAAATTACTCCATGTAAGCAGGAGCTCGGAGTACTGATAATCACTTGTGGATAAAATAGACAAAACTATCTTCAAAAGCCAAATAACCAAATTGGTATCAGATTCAAAATCAAAGATTTATCTGCATCTACTATTTTTTACTATTAAATATGTAGTACAGAAAATATATGATGCAGATGACAAAGTGAGAAGTTGATGAAATAGCTATTTATTTTATTTTATAACATAAAGACATGAAAATAGGAGTTTCCTTCAGAGAAAGTAGACAAAGACAATTTTTCCATTTCTAAAAGTAGGGGAAAAAAAGTGGCCACAGCAATTTTAAATATTGGGCTTGTTTATCATTTTCTATGCCTCTCTAAATTATGTCGTAAAATGTTTTTGTTGTTTAAAATGATTTTTTGGTATTTTGAAGGGTTTTTTTTTAAAAATATTCTCCCAGATTTTTGCAACAAAATACAATTAAAGATTGTTTTAAAGGGAGCTATTTTCAAATTTTTAAAATTCCTTTTGTACAATTTTTCCAAAGTTAAGTAAATCTAACAAGGTAGACAAGTGGAAAGTAAACACTTTTATGGTTCTTCTGTTGCTATGAAAAAAAGAAAGAGGTAACTACAGACATACTGAAGCAATAAGTTCTTTGTTCAGACTTGAAATGGAGGAACTCTTGTAGTTTTTTTGTTACTGTCATATAGTAAATATCTTTTGCAAACAAAAACCTTCTGCCTTTTAAATCAAATGTTATATGTGTTTTTTTATTCTATTACACACAAAGAACATGATTCATATAAATTTCCATTCAGAATTTTTATAAAATCTCTCCAAACATTAAAAGATAACTTCAGTTCTATGGTCTTCACATTTAGAAGTTTGTGTTATTCTTACAGTTCTGATACCATTAGAGAACAATATAGGATCTTTCCAGTAGATAATTTAACATCTTTATATGTCTGCACATCTTCTTACCAGAGGTTTTTTCATTTATTACAGAAAATTCCAACGTTATTGTTCAAAGTAATCAACTCAAAATCTTATGCACCTCTAATTTATATGAAATACTTAGCAGATGTTGTCTCTAAGTTTTATGTATGTCATTAATCAGGCTCATCTTTGAAAAAAAAATAAATTGCTAAACAGATCTGTTCAATTTGGGTAGGTATTCTTAAGACATTATTTCAGAATTAACAAAAAATACATAGTTCAGACTCTTGATAGTTACACAGGCCTTTTCAAACTGTTGCATTAAAATCTTGATAAGGTTAATAAAGGATCTTAAAATATGTATTAAGTTTTCCAATACACTGTAATAGGAGTAGACTATATTTTATATGCATCGTGAAAGGAATCATTAAATAATTTCCACTACATACTTAGCTCTAGGTATGAACTCTATGTTTAACTTTCTGCTCATGCACCCTCCATTAACACAGCAGAGCATATTTTTACTTGCAAACAATCATGTTTATAGAGAGACAGATGTAAGATATTAGAATGACATTTCTCTAGCACTGATATCTGTTGCAGAACCCAGCACTTTTAGTGCATAAGTGTAAATATAGGTGTAAACTCTGGTGTTAATAATAACAAATAAATCTATGTGAAAGTTAGTGTTTGCTTCAAAGATGGGGAATAATATTCTAGCTTTAATGAAGCCAGGGAAACATATCTGAGAAACACATGGTTCTGGGAAAAGAAGAGTTTGGCAATTTGAAAAAAACCTGATATAGCCAGAACAGGCCAGGTTGTCCTCATAGTACTTCCACATGGAAATAGGACCACTATAAAATACAGTGAGAACAAGTCTCATGAGATTTCTAGCTCAACTTTTGCAAATACTGGGCAATATAGAAATCCTAGATAATACAGAAATTTCAAAACTTTCCTAAGAAGTAGGAGGTTCATTATCCTTAGCAACAATTGCAACACTGTAGCTTAGACTGATGACTTCTGTGGGCAATTTTAAGCTTTGCGATTTAAGAAAAATACCCAAAATTACATAGAATTGAAAGGTTAAGAAATCATTTCACACCAGGAAAAAGCATAGGAGTAAAGAAGAAAGGAGGTAGATCTACATAACTATATAACCCACTCGGGAGGGGTGGGCTCATCACAGGCTAGCATCTATTCTGAGTTAAAGTAAAGATATAAAAAGTAGTATTTCCAGGTGAAGAAGGTGGCAGGAGAAGGAGCCACGGCTGGATGCTACATCATTTCATATGCAAAAGAAAAACCAGATGGGATTTAAATCATTTTTAGAGAGAAGAATAATCCTGCATAGTATTGTGTGAGAGGTCATCAGGATGCATGATTTAAATTATTTTTCCTGGCTTTTTCTATCAATAAATTCTTCTTCTCAGAGTCCTGAGGGTACTGCCAGCCTCCATCGGCCCTGCCTAGTCTCCTTAGGAGTCTCTCCTGGTTCTGCCTCCCATGCCCAGTGGCCAGGGAATGCCTATGCTGGGGTCACCTAGGCTGGCCTGCCCTCTGGCAGCAGCTGGCCTTTGCCACATCCTGACACCATGATCGCTGCTCTTTCCTCAAAGCTGGTCTCCAACCAGAGTCAGGATTCCTGTAGGGGAGCAAGCCAGGCTGAAGTCAGTGCAAGGTGAGAAAAGTGCAAACCCAGCCCAACTTCTAGTGATAAAGTTCTGCAAGTAACATCCAAAGATTTAACATTTTAGAGATATCCAAAATAAGATGTTCACAGAGCTAAATGCTCCTTTCTACATCCCTGCACCCCAAAAAAGAGCTGCCTCTTCCACACTGTTTTGGGGAACTCCCACAGGTTCATGCAAGCAAGGCTCTCCAAATTTATGATAGATTTCTGTTAGGGACCTGTTGTATCTTTCCAAAAAAGATTAAAAACAAGTCTAGAAAAGAAACATGTCAACGTGCGCGTATGCAGGATGAAAAATATATCTCTAGCTGACTGGCTTCCCACTCAGAGGGCTGCAAAACATTTCATGTTTTAAGAGCTACCCTAACACTTTAAAATTGAATGTCCTAGACATCCCAGCTTTTATAATAAAAAAAATTTATTTATTTACTTATCTTCTCATCATGATATCATAAGTAGATTTGTTTTGCCTCAAAAACCATGACTAAATCTCTTTAATCTTAATGACATTTATTGGAGCTCCTCAATGGTAGAAATAAACTTTTCCCACAGCTCACGGTGTCTCAACATTACCTTCACACAATGGCAAGAACATCAGAAAATTTATAAAATATCAAACATTTAAATGTTGTGGAATTGACTCAGGACTCAATTCTCTATACACGATAACTCAAAATAGTATAAATTCCCAGGTGGGGTCTTTCCTGGGACTCTACAAGACAAGTGTTGTCTCTTGTACAGAGAATTGAGTCCTGAGTACTTCCACAGAAACAGCACAACTCACAGTAGCTCCTCATTGTCCCAAGACATTAATGTGATCAAGTAATTCCATCACAATAACAATGAGTACTATGCAAATTAAGGTTTTTCAAATGAATGGGGTATTAAGGCCATTATGTTCTGACTATTAAGGCAGTGTCAGAGTAAGTCTGGCATATAAATGAAGCAAACATGTTTTGTTGTGCTTTCATTAAGCCAGAAAAAGCACAAGAGCAAGAACAAGTAGTTTTTATGACTCGCTAAGAGTTCCAGGACCCCTTTTAGAATATAGGATACCTGTGTTCGGACCTATCAAATTCCATCTGGACATCAAGTATTCCCAGTGAAAGATTTATCAAAACAAATTTTGATAGAACATTTTTGGCTAGAATAATTTGGCTCCTCCTGAAATCTAGATTATAAAAAATTTCTGACCAGCTCTACACAACCTTCCCACAAACAGGATGCTGAATGTGCTTAAAGTGTAACAGTAAGGTTCTGTCCTTGAGTAAGACAGTATCTTGAAAAAAAACAGAAATCATAACACTCAAATGCAGCATATTTTTTGTTTTAAATTACAAGTACTAATTTTAAGATCAAGAAAAAGAAGCATCCTATTCTCCATTTTTTCTACTGGGTCACTGCAAGAAAATCACTTCACTTCCCACATTTAAAAAGCAATAACTCTACCTCTTTGCAAACAGCTGCTAGATCTATTGCTGCAACACACAACATTTGACTTAAATGTGAGAACACTACTCAAGACTCTCATCTTCAGAAGCCTCTAGTTCACACTGGGTATATGCAGCCACTCAAAACATTATCAGCATAGGTGATGAAACAGTGGGCAGCTCCGAAGATCTTAAGCATCCTATCGGTTTTATGGGGACAAGGGACACAGGACGGGCGTCAGCGGCTGCCACCTGACACTGAGAGAGGTGGTGATTTGCAACATCTTAGACATAGGTATGGACTACATTTGTAGGTTACTTTTTGCAATGCCTAGTGGGTAGAACAACACTCAAAACTTCCCTGATAAAATCTCTGGCACCCTAACCTCTGAAAGTTGATCAGCACAATGCAGGGAGTGGGTATGTGTGGCCAAGAAAGTGGCAGTGGGAGTACTGACCTGGACTGACTTGAAAGTTGTTGCTTCTAAAATACTTCCCTTGTGGGCTGTCAATACCATCCCCTTTTTTTCCTGGCGTATTGCTCAGTTAAGGAAGGTGTTCATCAGAGCCCTATGTTCTGACTTGTCAGACTTCAGTATGGTGATTTCCCGCCCTTACACACTGCAAGCTCCTCTTAGGCCACAGACACCCTTTGTAGCAGTCTCCCAACAATTTGTTGATTGACAGACACATAACCCACTGGGTTTGTGCTGAGGACTGGTGGCATCACGGCATGAGCTGGGGATCTAACAAACACAGGCAAGCAGAGGAAGGTGGGAGGAAATCCACTGCCTGTCAGCCCCAGATTGACCCTGCTTCTCTGCTGGGTCTCCGTGAAATAGCAGCAAAGTCATGGTGAATCTCCTGCTAACTTAGATGTCCCCAGTGCAATACATTATATTTATGGTTTGGACCCTAACATGCCTTATGTGCTGGTCCTCACCCAGATTTTTCCGGTTGAAGAAGTACTTTCTTTGCACAAGAGTGAAACTCAGACTTGGATTAATATGGATGTAATGCAGGACTTGGCGTGAAACAGCAAGCCCACCAGCACAACACTTCTCAGCAATGAAGGACGTGTGTGAGCACCATGGGCTGCTGTGAAATGGCTCAGCATTTACAGCTGCCTCTCTTGCAGAGCCCCGCTGAGAGGACACTGTGCTAAGATTCCCAATTGATAAGCAATGGAGAGAGAGAGTAGAAAGCTTTCTAAAGGTCTTCATAATCTTCAAAGTGTAATTTTGAAAATGTGTTAATGACTTCTCTGAGTTTATCTCAACTATTAGGAAAGTTTATTTTAAAAATAGCCCCCTGAGAGCTATAAGGCAGGTGTTCACATTTACTCTTGCTTTTACAAAACAAATGACTGTATTTAATGCCTCTGATGGAATCAGATGGAGGAGTCATTGCCCCTATTTTGAATATGGTTATAATGTCAAAGGACTCCTGGTTTCCATGAAACACAATCAGGTGGTAGGCTGAAAATTAAGTGGTGGGAACTGAAATAGAAAAAGCATATTTTGAACTATCCAGGTTTTCTCAGATAAAGAAGCTGCATTTATCACAAAAGCGAACATTCTAACAGTGAAAAAGGGATTTTTATTCATAAACACGTTCATAGTATCACTCTGGTTTTGTATAACCTAAAACCAATTGAAAAAGTATCCCTGCAGGGTAAAAGGTATGCTAGTGAAAAATTTGTCCAAGTGGCATCACAACCAGGCTGTGTATGTTTTCCCACCCATCTATTAGAACAGGCAAGCTATCCTCAGTGGTCTTTTCCATTTTCTATTCTTTTTCATGAACAATATTGCTTCTGAGCAATGTAAAACACCAAAGTGAAAACAGATGTATCTCAAACAAGGCGACATAGGCATCTTGTCACATAAACAGTGGTAGCCTGAGGCATCACACATCTTTGTCCCAAAAAGCTGAAATGAGAAGCAAAAATAAACTTCTTTTCTTTTTGAAATGATGACTATTGCTTCAGCCACAACAAATATTAACCAGAAAATGCTAACAAAAAGTTTTCTGTTGGAAAAACACTACTTAGAAATAAAAACTATGGAAATAAAGTCTTTAATTTCTAGAAGAAGCCCTGAAGTATAGAATCATATCAAAATTTTCTTTTTTTTTAAAGTTCATCAAATTTCCTAAAACATTGTTTTAGATCAGTAATGAAATCCATTCTTATTTTATCAGAGTCATTTCAGCCAGAGCTCTCTACAGATAAGTAGATCATTTTGATTTAACAGAGACTCTGGGGACAGTTCATTTACCAGTAGGACACAGAAGAGAAGATAAAATCAAAAGTGTACACTTCTTACTTGTGTCTGTAATTAGACAAGATTGCTTTCAACCTTAATGTACTGCTATTAAGTTATATTAAGCAAATATTGTGTAATACAGCTGGACTGAGTCATTATTGGGCTCAGGGCTACTTGCAAGAAAGTCTGGGTCCCTATATTTATATCTATTTGTATAGTAAATAATGGGTTCAAGTTTCATAGTCTTGCAGCTCACTTATGATGATCAGTCCCTCAGGAATCGATAAATATCCTAATTAAGGCTGCCCAATGGTCTTCACATAATAAAGAAAGAAAACATATCATCATACTCTGTGTTTTACATAGGGCTGGTGGGGTGCAAGTAGCAGTGGTGATCTGGGTTGGCCATCATGTCTCTTCCCATTTCTTCCCTGTTTCCCTCATCCTCTCTCCCATCCTACTTATTGTGCTTATGGCCACTCATTCCTTTTAGACTGCCCAAATCCTTCCTGTTTTTTCATTACTCTGAATGGCAGCTTCTTGCTTCCTACAGACTGGGTTGGCCACTGAGTGCCTTGTACACTTAAAGGGTATTTTCCTACCTGCAGCTCTAACAGCCAGGAGGCAGAGACCAGCAGGAAAACTCCCTATCAGGTCCCAAAACCCTGAGCTAGAGAGTCTCTTATTCCACAGAGGTGGGCTGTAGCCTGGCTGATCAGGGCAAAGTACCAAGGGTTCGTGTCCCATGTGAAGAACTGCTGCAAACAGTCACGGTCAGAAATGTATAAACCGGAGCAACGTGAGCAGGGCTGCATAGTGGGGACTAATTTATGACTTTCATTCGCATTCTTTGTGTTAGATGGAAGTTACCAAACTCACCATTTTATCATCTTATTTTTCACTTATATATCAGCTTGAGCAATAGAGTTATTCTTATCTGTGGGCAGACCTTTTGCCAGCTTACGTGGGAACTCTGCAGAGGAGGAGAGAGAACAAATTTCTCTAGTGTAGTATTCACCACTACAGCTGACTACTCTCTTATCTCATGTCTAAGTCAGTTTCCCTCCAAAAGTACAATTAATTGATTAATCCCTAACAAATCCACAAGGTGACCTGTAGCTACAGGACAGATTAGTTACCTGAAAGTGGATGATACATGAAAAATAAGATCTCTTTTCAGAACCTGGGGGTGAGATGAGGAAACAATGATACTAAAAAAAAAAAAAATAATAAAAAAAAAGAATTATTAACACACTCAGGTACAACAGGAGCTTACAATTAATGTTCCATGCACTATAAATACCCACTTGTTTGAAAAGTTTCTTTTAAATTTGATTTACAAAGCCTAAACTGTATTGAAAGTATGCTGACCTATTTGCTGCTGCTTTGGTTCACACACTAAGTCCCATGATGAGTTCCAGTCTTCAGGCTAAACGCTTCCTCATTTATTGTCTTTTGTTTTACCTACTGGGCTTCCACATTCACAAGTGCACGACATACAAGTAATTAATGGTACTTTAAATATTCAGAAGCCAATTCCTGCACCTACCATCCTGTGCAAGGTTCCATGAAGTGTTTAAAAATAATATTTTAATTTTTTTTAATGGTAAAAAAAGTAAGACTTACATTTTAACACTTGAGATTTCAGGCTTTTTATCCTTAGTTTTGAGGACTCCAAAGGTGTCGTCTCAGCAAATAGAAGCTGTGATGCTCACCTAATCTGAAGATTCATGAGGAAAAAATTCTTTACTTTGAGGGTGACAGAGCACTGTTACAGGCTGCCCAGAGAGGCTATGGAGTCTCTTTCTCTGGAAATAGTCAAAACACACCTCTGCACAGCCCTATATAACCTGCCCTAGGTGAACTTGCTCTTCTAGGAAGGGGGTTGGTCTAGATGATCTACAGAGGAACCTTCCAATCCCCACCATTCTGTGATTCTGTAAACTGCAAAATCTGAAGTGAAAGCACCAGAAAAATATCCAACTCATGGTGATACTGTGGTTCTCTTTAACCTTTAGCCTTCTTCAAGATCTTTCTTTGTTTACCACCCTGTGTCATTTGCATCTGGTTAGGGACCCAGCTGCAGCTCTTCCATTCACTTGGTCTGATACATTAAACTGCATACGCTGCCATGGAAAACAGCACAGTAACTGTGTGGAGAAAGACTCCTCTTCACTGCTACAGAAGTGATGCTGCCAGGGAAAATGAAGCACAGTTTTGAAATAAGCAAAAACCTCAGAAGTGGTTTTAAGGCAGGTGGAGCTCCAGTTCCCTAACACGCTGTGTGTTTCATCAGTGGCTTGCTGGAGCATGACAGACAACCAGGAGCTTCACTGGGACAGAGGCATGGTCTCTGCTATTTGCCCTGTCTCCTTCATGATGAACCATAAGCTCTCATCCAGGAGAGGTGCAGAGGTTGCCTCCAGGTGAGAGTTATGACACAGGCTTGATTCCTATCTGTGTGAGGACAACTCTGGCATGCCACTGCCTGGGCCAGTGTTACAAGTATCAGTCATCTCAATTGCTGTCCCATCTGCCCTTCATAAGAAGATGTACCTCACTGCACCCTGATGCATAGCTCAGTAGTACAAAAAAAAAGGGTGAGGTGAATGACCACAACCAAAAAGAGGATGTCAGCTTCTAGGATGAAAGAGATTTGAGCTCGCATCGATGCTCATTAAGCAGCCACATGTGCCTCTTCTATGGTTGCTCTGTAGGGTCTCTAGGGCATCCACTATGCTCACCACACCAGCTGCCTTGACTCCTCCCCAGTGTGTCTACCCGTCTTTACTGGAGACATGTTGTTCATGAATTCTGGTGTGTATTCATGAGTTATGCTGCAAAACCCGGGTGCCTTAAAAGCCAGTGGTGTGGCAGTCAGCACAGATATGTCTAAATGGCTTTGTGCATCTGGTATTTAGGTGATGGTGCAAGTGAGACTATGACTTAATTTGGAATCAGAGGGATCAAGTAGAAAATTATTGATGTACAAAGACTTATTACTGTTAGTGATGAAATATTCATGAGAAAAGACTTAAACATCAATGTGTCAAGCTTTTCTGCTAATCTAGGACACAGCATTAGGATTTTCTGTAAACAGCTGTCAACTGTTCCATCAACAGTTTCCCTCTGCCCTTATTGGTAACACAGCCACGATCAAATACTAACGCCCTAGACGCCAGAGAAAAATGAAAGTTCAGTTAGAGCTGCATAGGAATTTCCCCTAGAGTCTTCCAAGAAAGAAGCTGAGAGGAGATATTTGCCTGGGATCAATCAGGGAGTCTGTTAAAGTAGTTGAGATACCATGAATCCCTGTGTTAATAACTTCACAGCTAACAGTCAACAACTTCATATTGCTATCATGCCAGTCTCACTAGAGGCTCTAGAATCCAGAATTCTGAAATATGTTGAGGAGTGGGCTGGAAAAGAAAAGGAGAGGAGGAGTCTAGAAAGGTCTTCATCTGTCCTGCAGAGAAGGTTCCTTCAGCAAAGAAATGGAACAAAAAAAGCTTACTCATTCTATAAGCCTTCACAGCAAAATTAGTTCTCGCCAGAGTAGATTAACAGTAAATCGTTAGAGGTAATTTAGATCAATTGCTAACAGCATTACTTCAAATGATTTTTTAAACTCATCTGAAATTTCTCTACTTGTACTCTGAGCCTAAATTAATCTCACGCTTTCCAAGCACTGCTTCATGTTTCATTTGAAGCCAGGTATTACATAAAATTCATGTGTCTGCATTGTTGGTTTTTTTTTTGTAGGTTTCTCAGCATGTAAGTCATGATTTGCTGGCTGTTAAATTTTCTCAGTGAAACGAAAGTCAGCTGGGAGAGCAGCACTTCTCTTCCAGGGTACTCCAAAGGATAAACAGGACAGAGATGCCACGGAGAGTCTGTCACTCAATTTAATATTAAGAAGGGCCATTAGATCATGCAATCCTGTTCCATATATGTTATCAATTTTCATTTGAGGACTTAACAGAGAATCTGCTGTTGTAGTTTGTTTCAGTGATTAAACATGTATTCTTATAAAAACAGGTTCAATTTTCACTTCTTGCAGTCCATCCTAGGCTCAACACAGGTCACAAAGAACCACTTCAAGAATTTTGTGCCATACCATATATTCTTCATGATATGCAGCTGTGAAATCATTTCAATACAGTTTAGCATCGTTTATAAATTGTTATATAAAATAATACACTGAGAAAAATAATCGTTAGGATTCTAAGACTTATAGAAGATTTTGAGAGGAAAATGAAACTCTCTCTGAACAGATGGAGCAGATAAAGCAAACTTGATAGCTACAAAATAATTTTACTGCAGCCTTTAATTCTAGGTAGGTATTGCCAGTGTTTAGAAAGACCTTCAGAGTACTGAGGGCAAATAAATGAATTCTAGGGTTTGGGGGATTTTTAAATTAGTGTGCCAATTTTGCACCAACTTTCTGGAACAAACAACTGTTAGCTGAACATATGCTATACAATTCATAAGTGTATTCCCAAAAATAAAAGTCTCAGCTGTAAGTCTAGCAATTAGAGATCTGAACTGAATAAAATGTGCTCTGAGTCCCTCATACTAACAAGTCTGTGCTGTAGTTATTTATGGATATGACAATCCAGGTCAATTTGGAAAACACCAAGATGAATCTGTGGTGAGACTCTGCATGCGGCAGAGCTACTAATGGTACCCATGTTGATAGGTCAAAAGCTTTGTTTTTCTGGGCAGTTATAGTAAATAGAGGTATCAAGTGACGTAATGCTACTAGATTCAGGAATATTTTTTTAGAATATTCATTAAAAAGCTGTTATACAAATGAAAAATCACACTCGATAAAACAAAATTATCATTTTATCATAGCTGTTAAAAGGCCCAAATTCATTCCTAAATTATAGTTGGTTCCAAGCCACTTATAAAGTATGCTTACAGATGATCAATGTGGAGAATGAATTACAGAGCAAGGTGATGTATCAGAAGTTTGAGGTTGTGAATTGAATTGGTGATCGTATAAGTTCATAAGCTAAGAAAAGAGCTATCACTTCAGCAAATGCAGAGTAATTAGAAATTTTAGCCTTCTGGAAATCTAGTCCATTAACAGAGCAATGGTAGAAGAAGCCTTCTTGAGAAACTGTTGTGAGACCATGTAGTGATATGTGATTATAAATAATTCACTGCAAATATTTGCGATGCTTATGTTGATTACAATAAATTTTCATTTTCCCCTCTCATCACAGTATCCTTGTTGCAAAGATCCAAGGATATTTCGTTGCCTTAGATCTGCATTCCCATTTCTTATTCCCTCCCATCATTGCAGCAGGTCAGGTCTCTTTTAAGAATGTTCTGAATTATTAATGATACATTTTGACCCCTGAGACTTGACTGTGGTATTTCACATGTCCTATGTGCTGGCAATGCAGTGAGATGGTGGTGTGGGAAGAAGTTGGCTGCATTGCAGAACAGGATTGATAGACTCATACGTTCCTCTGTCTAAACGGAGATTGGCAGCTCTCACAGTTGACGTCCAAAAATGCTTTTTTCTCATTCTGATGGCTGCCTGCATTAACACTCCCGGTACATATGAGGAAGTTCCCTCCCTTGTTGCATTAAATATGCCATTGGAAAGTGAAATGATATTAAGTTTTAATTTTGAAAAGGTCCCAGAGTAAATGTTCATTTTTTACTTGTAGACAAGCACCAATAAGTCACCAGGTAAATCACTGTCCTGAGTGTACGAGATTCCCAAGTCATCCTGCTTTTCTCGCCGTCATTGGCATACTTCTACTGAGGAGCAGCCCATGGCTGTGTACTGGGGCTCTACATGTGGGGTAAGCACTAGGTTTTACCAGCAGCAGGCCCAGCCCTCAAGTCCTCCTTCACCAGTGGCTGTTCTAATAGTGGCAACCAGTTCTCATTGAGTAGGAACTCCATCCTCTTCTCTGTCCTTGCACACAGACAGCTGACTGATTAAGGAGTCTTTTCTCTTAATGCATGTTGCATTAAGCAATTCGTCACTGAATTTGTAAGTTGTTCTTTTTTTTTTCTCTTGTTTTTTTCTACTTGTATTTTTTACCCTACTCCATAAGTGACTTTCTGAAATTGGGTAGTTGGGTTATACCTCAAGACATAGGCATAGTCTGTTATGTGCAAGATTGAGATCTAGTCAAAGTCCTGTCAAAACCAAACCAACAAGTGGGCATGTCTCTGTTTATCCTTCTTTCAAGATAAAAAGGAAAGAAAATGAAAGTAGGATTTGAGGGTGAGGCTTGGATTTTTCTTTGGCTGTGCATGAAACAGTAGCATGGTAAAATAAAAGATTAATAACTAGCCTCTGGGAACATGATCCAAGCTTAACTATCTCTTCAAGACTTAATTCTTAGGGCTTTCTTGTTTGTAGCAAACAAAACTGGCTGGAAAGCTGCCCAGCAAAAAGGACCTGGGGGTTCTAGTCAACAGCCAGTTGAATATGAGCCAGCAGTGTGCCCAGGTGGCCAAGAAGGCCAAGAGCATTCTGGCTTGTATCAGAAAAAGTGTGGCCAGCAGGAGTAGGGAAGTGATGAAGTGGTTTTATTAAACTGTGGAGCCAGAGTAAGATCCTGGAATTGGACTTCTTCTCGAGTGTTGTGATAACAACAACGTTCCCTTGAGGAGCAGAAGGTGGGAGCTGCTTCCTAGACATCTCTGTCATATGTAGTGTCAAGTGAATAAAAACTAAAACTAACAATTTTGTTTCGTATTTGACTTATCTATTGACTGAAAGAAAACCATACCATGCTAGGAAGTGCAATTATCTGTGAGTTGTCAAAAAATGTTCAGTAATGCGAGACAGTATCATAAGGATTAATATAAAACCCTACCAGTCCTTATGAATGTCAATAATACACAGAAGAAATTACAGGAGAAAAACTATCCTATCTGCCTTTCCTTGAATTTCGCAGCAAGGTACTGCAGTACAGAGTACAGCGCTATCCAGCAAACTGCCTATTCCAAATCTCTGACTTAACCTGTTTTTGACAAGTAAGTATATTCTTTGCATCTTAGAGAGATGCTCCCTCTCCATGTTTGGGAGAAGAAAATTAACAGGAATACAAAAATTTTCCTAAATAGAATTCATTTTGCAAAATAAAAACCCAAGTCGCTCCCCCTAAACAGGAGAAAAGTCCCAGTTGCCTCAGCTGCCCTCCCCAGGGCAGCATCTCATCACATCAGGCAGAAAGTGAACGTGGCATGGGAAGACACACAGCCCTGCAGGGCTCCTGGACACCAAATGCCAGCCTTCCTGCCACCTTGCAGCAGCCCAAGCTGCAGATTCATCTCTCCCTGGCTCTCCACAGGTTGTGCATGGAGTATGGCAGCACAGGTGGTGACGCACGGGAGCAGCAGACACACACTGGTGAACTTTCATCAAGCCACGATTCTTGTGTCCAACTGGTACTGGTTATGGTATGTTGCTGGGGACACAGTTCAATGTGGCCTGCATCTCTGTGTTGAAGATTTAGATGTGCTCCATGACAGAGCCCTAGGGACCCTGCCTCAGATCTGCTCCTAAAATCCTTCATGAGAAGAGGACAGAGTCAATCATTGATGCCAGACATGCTAAAAGTACACAGGCAAGCTTCCAAAATTCAGTAAACCCTGCATGTTCACTCTAAGATTTTAATTCTCTTGATTTCACCACTTTGCACTGTTATGTCAATTACAGCTTGTGTTAATTTAGCAATCAATTAAAATATGAAAAGAAGCTATCATGGAAAATGTTTTAGAGTTGAACTGAGAGGCTAAAGCAATTCTAATTTATGGAGATATTTTCTAAATACATACCAGTAAATGGAATAAAATTGTCTGAAATTAAGCTTAGGTTGGATATCTTTCACAAGTTTTACTTGCTTTAAGAACAATTACTTTTTTTTTTACTGTTTATGATAGTTATACAAGCCTTCTGCAGCTGTCATGTTCAGCTAAAATAATCTGTGAGCCCTACTTAAAGAAGAAACACATTTATATAAACTCGTAAATCTAATTTGCAGTCTCAGTTTTAGAAACCCAGAATTCAGAGCATCATTGTACCCAAACATTAATTTGCATCAACGTTGTGGATCATCAGCCTCATCAGACTCTTTGCTACTTCACTTGACACAGCAACAATGGTGGCTTGAACAGCTTACTCATTTTTAGACCTCACTTTCTACTCATTCATCCCACTCCTCACGGCTATTGTCCTTACACATAGCAGCGCCTCCTGCAGAACCACAAAGTAATCGACAATCAAGATAATCTTCAGCTATATCTGATTTTAAAGTCATTTTCTCATTCTATACCGGCAGTTTCACTGGTTGGGCTTGCCAAAGAGTGACACTATTTATTTGTACTACATTTTGCTCTCCCAGCAGTATAAAAATATATAGCAGAGAGAAGTGGCTGGCATGCACAGCAGCTCTCTAACAATCCTGTTAGCATCAGCAGAGCTATTACAGATACTTCAGAAATATTTGTACCTTCATGGCAAACATTCCTCGGAAATGGCAAAACAGTTTCCAAAGGAGAGCTGAAAATTCTCCACTACCCAACTACAGTATCTGTAAACCAAAAACCAGGAGTAATGAGCCGTTGTAGACAAATATTGGCTCTGAATGCTACTACTCTATTACTCATTTCACTGCAGAAACAGCGATACTCTTAGCCTGTCTACGATAGCTTATTGACATGCGTTGGCAAACCTCCTGAGTACATACAGTACTTGTTATACATCCTATCATCAGGGAGACAAATGAAGACACAGATTCTCCAAGCAGGATACTGGTTTCTCTCTGATGCTTTGTGAGCAAGCACAACTCATATTTTGAGCATTATCTGTGGTCTGGGGACTTCAATTACTATTATTATGCAGAGCCAGAACTAAGCATCAAAATCAGAATTTTGCTCCAAATCATTTATTTACATGGGTACATATGCGGATGGTGAAATCATAGGAAAATTCTGGTATGTCTAGCTAATGTTTGGGTTGCATCAGAAAGTATCACATCTGGTTTCCTGGTGGAGGCAATGTTAGCAATATAACAGAAGCACTCAAGAACTCTGGGTATCATGTAGTCATTTATTTCCCTGTTACTTTAGCTTGGGTTTGTGCTGGTTTCCTGGTGGAGGTAACGTTAGCAATATAACAGAAGCACTTGAGGACTCCAGGTATCATTCAGTTATTTCTTTCACTGTTACTTTAGCTTGAGTGTGCATCCTTTTTCTGATACTTCCTAGCATGGCAAAGCTATGCAGAAAGGAGTGCACAGAGCTCACAGACTTCAAAAGCATTTAAAAAGTTATCATGGGACACTTGCCTGTGCTTATAAGGACAAAAAAAAAAAAAAAAATTTAAAAAATAAAAAAAGTGCAATGCATTGGGTATTGAAATCCAGCTGACTTCTGCTAGCAGTGTGACTAATTGCTGCTCTCTGGCATTTTCACACTGCTGACTTAAGGGAATACAAGAGGTGACCTTTCTCTCGCTTCATTCCCAGAGCCTGGCAGAGAAGTAGTATGCCTGCCTGGTCACAGCAGGCACCGTGAGAGCTAGGAGCAGTGGTGCTGCGAGCTCTGAGATCATCTAACCAGAATGTGACTTACTAATGGATCATCACCCTGCTGCCATTGGAGTACTGCTGTTTCTGTCAACATTGGTACTGAAAATATGGCTGTAGTATCTGTCTAAAGTCCTCCCACAGCCTCTACCACATTTCAGTTCTTTGGGGTTTACTTCTGACTCCTGAGAAGCCATTTCCTGCTCAGTACATGTCCAGGCTCCTTTCCCATTGCCAGGTTCCTGTGATATGACCTTGTGGCATGAACGATGGCTGCATGCCCTCTCAGCTGTGCTGAATGCTGAAGCTCCAAACATTGTTTTAGTCTGAACAAGAAAGAAATAAGCTGCTTTCAAGCACAAAACTGGTCTCCTTACTCTCTGCCCTTGTACAGATTACATATCCACACCCACCAGTCAGGAATTTCTCATTTAACTACATTCTCATAACTACAAAGCTTAAGTGTAATTCTTTGTCCCACCTGCTTGCTAAATGTAGTATTTTTAAGCCAGAGTATTCTAGGCATCAACAGGTTCCCAGATTCAAGGCTTTAAGATGAAACATGAGTAAGAACACATTGCTCATAATCAGTGAATAACCAAGAGATCAGAAGATAAGAAATGTTCACCAAATACAACTTGAAGGTTAAGTGATTCTTTTTGTTTGTTCTCTTTTAACTAATAAAAAATATCTCCCAGCTGAGTTCTTCTACTCAGATTTCCACACAGTGTCTAATAAAATATCTAAACAGAAATATCTATTACACCTGTGGTAGAAATCCTTGAATAACAGGGTGTATATATAAAGAGGCTGACAATCCTACCCATATGTATCATTCAAAATCTTATCATTAGTGTTGAACAATAATCCCAGACACGTTTTGATTTGTGGGGCTTTTAAGTTAAGGAGAAAAGAGTTTGTAGAAAATCAGAAGCATTTACTTACAGAGTGGAAAACAGAGTGGTATTCTTTTCTAAACTTTATAGCTTTTGCAGAAACAGGTATTACACCAAACGCCTTCCCATCCATTAATAGCTTCAAGGCAGCTAGTTAACATGGAACAGCTGGTTATACCTAGCAAAGGAATGTATCTCCAATGACAGTATTTATCTACTGCCTTGGAAAAAAAAGAAAGCTGAGTTTTTTTCTAAGCTCCAGAGTGACCCGAATAGCACACTCTGGTTTCTGTTGTCCATTTATCACTCAGACCAACGGGGTCTGGTGGGCCCTATTTGATTTGTCCCTCACACTTCTGGCTCTTGTGCTACTGCACAATACAAAACAGATCACAACAAACTCATCTCCGAGCTTTTAAAAAGATGAAACTAGCACTTAGAATGGCTCATAAGATAGCTCAGGACTCTCTTGTAGTGATTTTGACACATTTGAGGCCTTGCTGGCCCAATGCTATTCCTCAAGGAAGAATGAAAAAGAACCACTAAACAATCTCTACAAGTGGAATGTGAAAATATTATAATACAAACATTTTTCTTCAATGTTTGTTGTTTATAGCCTACATGATTATAGGTGTGACAAATATTTTCTTGGAACTCGTTTTAGATTATCTCTGTAGTTTTCATTAATCTCCTCACAAACAGAAATATACAATTTCCATATATAGACTTTGACTGGTAAATGAAATGGTATCTTCACATTATACATGTGTCATTCATATCCCCAAGGTAACAATTTTGAGTTGATTAGACTACACTCAGTGAATCTAGATCAGTGGAATTTAGATTTGCTAAAGTGAATTTATAATCCATGACCGACAATCCTTTTATCTTCAGTTCTAACTTTTAGCCTTATCATCAGACGCATGTTTAAACAACACTTGGGGGAATAAAGATCACAGATAAAACAAAATATAACCAAATCCAGCGCCGAACTTCTGAAAAGTAAGGGTCAGCTCCAACCAGCTGAAACAGCATTATGATGAGCAGCACTGGTCAGGAGCCCTCAACATGTAGCTCAGGGACACTGCAGTGCCAGCATGGTGGAAAAATCATCTGATGTTTGCTGAGAAAGACAGAAGGCTTGCTTTCTTTGAGGCATGTTCTCATGTGACTTTTGAACCAGGATGAGGTTCCCAGTTATCAAAACAGGGCTGCATCATATACCTCACATCTGCTTTAACCATGCAGTTCAGCTACCAGCTTCTCACTTTCCCCAGAGAACAGTGAAGTTGTACCAGCAACACACGGGAGACAAAAATTTGGTAGGGTAGAGCAAAGACAAGCAGCAGATAGGAGCGGCCATACTTCATACAAGGCTTGCATGGGGCTGTACTAGAGTGAAGGCAGATGTCTTGAGCCTCAGCTGCAAGGGCTCAGCCATCTCCCAGCTGTGCCTTATGAAGCAGCAATTAGCTCCTCGCTGGCTCCTTTTGCTATTTCTTTTCTCTGAGGTTTGCTCTGGTTTATACACATGTAGTTCTCTGTGGGGATGAAGCTGGAGCTGATGGTAGAGATAAGGTAGGTCGGTACCTTGCTGTAGAGTGGTGAAGGAGGATAGTCTTGGGACCTGAGGTGCTGGGGAAGGCAGAGGAGAGCAGCCTGAGCTGGGAGGGGAAGGGCATTGGGGCTGGAGTGCAGTGGCTGGAAGATCAGTTGTCTGTGTTTGGCAATGATCCTCCCCTTTATCTTCATGAGAGAGACAGTGAGGAAGCAGTGTCTGCTGATATGTTCCTTAGCTAAAATACTTGAGTCAAAGCTGAAAATAGTCTGCTTCAACTACAGTACATTCATGTTGTTTGTCACTATGATTTTGGGTCCCTTATAGCTTCAGATGCCAGCACTAATGATTTATAAGGCTCACTAACATACCAGAGGGCTGAGATGCTCTGTTCTTGATTGCTGCCTGGCCTCTTACAGGATGAAGTTACAGAAATAGATGATGTACCATTTGGGCTTCCAGAGATTACCTACTGCTGCTAGGCAAAAAACTGATTCCCTTCAGGTTCTACTAGTAATAGAGACAAAATAAATAGACTGTACTAAGATCAAATCACATTGGATTTATAGGTAGGAGTTGGGATTTGATAGCAAATTGTATGTTTCAGAAATACTGCATTTTTCTCAATAAAAACCCCAACCCAACCCTCTGGCTTGAAATAAGAAGCTGATAAGACTAGCTCCCTTTCTTTGAGTCTGATGTTTTTGAAATTGAAGCCACTTGAGAGTACTCATAGCTGGGAACTTTTGATGGTATGCAAGCCGGAAGACTGTTTCTGAATCTAAGCTACAGCAATAAGTTCTGGTTGCTCTTAAACATCCCCTGACAGTCAAAAGTTCTTCAGTTTGGCTCCGTTCCATTTTTAAATGTGGACATTTGCAGTACAGGCACTTCAGTGAAGCCTCTCCGTTTGTGCTAAAGCGAATTCCGTTGCTTTTTCTGTTGACACTTTTACAAATTTGGTATCTTTCTCTATTTAAATGAGAACTGTAGCTCTCAACTGGCAACCTGTGAAGCTAAGATGATACTGAGTTTTCCAAGAGCAAAACAGATGTGCAATCTGACGAACCTTTTCTCAGCAAATTTTTTTTTTTTTTTTTACTGACTGAATTTCAAAGACTTGGCTTGCTGTTGGGCAACTAGAGAGGAGAGTAGGGGGAACTGTAGGGATGCTTGTGACTTAAAATGGAATAATTTAATTTGTACCACCTTTGGAAAATACCGGCTCTGTGTGCACATTGCTGTAATTTTCCCCTTGCTGTTTCAATGAAAGGCATGTTTTAAGTTGCATCTTGTTCACACATTGGAGTTATTATGGTATGTTCTGGCAGAGCCTCTGTGGGAGATCTGCAAAGGAAATAACATTTGTTTGATGGTGTGGAGCCCAGGTGAAAAGAAGATCCCCAGATCCGTAAGTTCTGTGCAGCTGAGCATTGCACAATGCAGTCGACTTCCCTAGGCTTTTGACCTGATACTACTTTAGACCTGAGAGCAGATTGTATTGGTTGCCTTGCACCTAACTTTTGCTTGCCCCTTTCCCTCGTAGGAGTGTTATACATGATGCTTAGCTTTCTGGAAGCTGAACTGCCTGAGGCAGGTGCTAGACTAAAAAATTACCTTTCTTTGATTTCATATTATCACAGCTTATGTCAATCAATTTAATACTGAGACCCAAAATTGATAATGTATAGTTTGTAGTAGGAATTGGGATGTTTATTCTGGTTTTATCATTTTATTATCTTGTTTATAAAGATTTTCTCAATCTGAAACCGCTCTATCTTTTTTCTATGACTACCCCTCTTACATAGTCCTGAATTGTTTCCTGAGGAGTGACCAGGTTCACTTACAGCTATACCACTGCTTCCCCTAAAATGGTTGAGGTAGAGGTGAGACAGACTCTTCAAGCCACTACCGTTAATGATGAAATTATGGGGGAGTGACACACTGTGCCTCTGGTTGGTTAGTGGTGAAGCTCTCAAGTACAAAGGTAAAAATAAATCCGAGGTAAATGCTCCATACCCAATGAAATGGATATGTGAAAATTATACCAGCAATTTTACCTTTGGCAGCCAGCATTTTTGAGTTATGCCACTCTTCCCTCATACATTGACGTTAAAGATCTTCCTTTCTGGTGAAGAGAAAGGCAAAGATTTCCATGGGAGAAGAGCAAGGAAGACAAGGGCTGAAAAGCTGTTGTTTCCTGCATTATGAAGCCAGATAGATTGATAAAACAAAGGCTATTCATTAGAAAGCTGATGCAATGATTCAAATAACCGGAGAAAGGGCTGCCTCTGTTTTGTTTTGATGAAGCACTGCATTGAACAATGAGATTTCATACTTCATTATTTTTAACTGTGTACAAAGGTTTATTTGTAACATAAAACCTTCTGGTAGTCTAAATAGAGAGTTTTTTAATCTTAAGATGCTTCCACAGCCTCACAGAGTAGTTGAGGTTGAACCTCTGGAGGTCATCTTGTCCAATCACATCCTGCCCAAATAGGGTCATCCAGAGCCAGTTACACAGGACTGTGCCCAGATGGCTTTTAAATATCTCTGAGGATGGAGACTTGACAGACTCTCTGGGCAGGCTGTGCTCATGTTTGGGTCACTCTTACAGTAAAAAAACATTAACTGTTTCCTGATATTCAGAGGGAACCTCCTGTGTTTCAGCTTGTGACCGTTGCCTCTTGTTCTGTGACTGAGCACTGCTGAAAAGAGATACCCTCTCTTCAGGTATTTAGCTAGCTATCTTCTTCAGGCTGAAAAGTCCCAGCTCTCCCATCCTTTCATCATAGCAGAGATGCTCCAGGCCCATCATTATCTTGGTGCTTCTTGGTAGTCCACAGTTACAGAAACTAGTGTGGGTTACGTTTCTTATATAAAAGCTAGTGTGGATGGTAACTCAAGCACCTGGTAGATATTATATACGAGACACACAAACAAGTGAGAAATTAACTTAAAATAAGGCAGACTATTTAAGAGAGCTTCTAACATGCAGAAGTATTAAATAAATGCAGACTGTTTTGTAGATAGTAGTAGACTTTTTGCTAAAATAGGATTAATTTCTTCCTGTGGAATGCCTGGACCTTCAGTTTATGCACTTGATATGTGGGGGGTAGGTCTTGTTTTCTAAATGAAACACATAGGTTTCTTTGTTCTCAGCAGCTGCTGCTATTTAGGGGAGCATCCCTGAGAGTTGTCAATATTTACAGTGAGAATCGATTAGTCATTTAAATGTAGTTTGTATTTACACATATATATATATACACACTTCATGGCATAAAGGAGTTTGTTAAAATGAGTGGGCTGTGTAGCTAGTAGAAAATTGTGCTAAATTAAATCAAGTCTATCTTAAAGGTTTGTCATTACATTTTTTTAAATTATCTAGTTAAGCCTCTGCTTAGTTGTTTGCAGAGTGATTAAGTGCTTACCCATTAAATATCCTGTAAATACTTTGACATAGATTGCTAACCCTAGACTGCAGAATATCCTTCTGATAAGACTGAAAATATCTCCCAGATTGACGGTCATGATGACCTCTTACTGCCATCCTTCAGTATTTACTGTTTAAGAGGAGAAACTGGAAATATAAAGCCTCTGAGAAAAAACTAAGAAACTTATAAGTACCACCAATTTCAGGGAGAACACCAAGAGTTTGAAGTATGCACACACTGTCAACGAGCAGAAATGAATCATTAACAGATACGAACATTCACAGACACAGTATGGTGTTTCTACTGAAAATAGAGTAAGGCATGTAAAAAGCTGGATGGCTAAACCATACCAGAAGCAGCATTAGTATCATGTAGTTTAGGCTCTTTTTTCTGCCCCTCCCCTTATACAAGCATGTCAATATTGTCATATGAATTCCTGTTGAGGAAAACACACCATGGCTACGAAATGCATATGAAATACACGTGGGATTAAGTACCTAGATAGGAAATGGAACAAAACCTGAGCTGTTCCCCTTTAAGAGAGCTTCAGAACCTGAATTGCTTGAGAAACCAAACAAAAAAGGTGATGTTGCCTTTGGTTCCTGCACAGGTGTGCCTGTGCCAAGGAAGGAGGTTATTTTTGTGATGACTCAGATATGATGGCAAGATGCTTCAAGTGTTTATGGAGTCAGACCTACAAACAAGATAAATTGAGGAATGCTTGTTGGCCACTGCAAGTAGAAATATGAGATTTCTGCCTATTCATGGCTATTCTGCGAAGCCCTTGTCTAGGCCCAAAGGCAGAATTTAAAGTATGTTAAAGTTTAAGTAAATACCTCAGACATTAACTCATCATTATGACGTCTAATGCCCTTAGGCCAGTGGTTTATAGGAAGTCAGCAGCTACAGATGCAAGTGAATAGCTAGGACTCCCAGCTAGAGTGTAGCTCTGGTTTTTTACAGTCCTTGTAAAAAGAGCATCTCTGAGAAGTTTGTTTCTGATGCCATATCAAAAGTCCTTGATTTACTAAAACAAAATCAGAATGAGTTTAGAAATTACATTATTTTCTTGTGTGCTGCCAAGGACAAAGGCAAAAATATGTCCTAGAATGTCCTTAATTACTGGCAAGCTCACTTTCCTGGAAATTTGACTTTTGCTGGCACTTTTGCAGCTACATTAGCTTTAAATCTGCTTAAGCCTGCTGAGCATGTCATAGGGAGAGAGTAGGATAGTGAATCTATTCCTTGAGTTTTACTGAAAGTATGTGCAGTATAATATAGTACTGGTGAAATACCAGTGAGGAGGAGGGAGTTGTTCCAAAACACTTTTTGGGGGAGAAGGAGGATAGCAGTAAGAAAACATCTGGCAAAACCCACTTCTTTAGTGTATGTTGAAATTCCTTACTGTAATTCTAATAAGTAGTTTCCCAAGATGCTATGCTAACACAGATATAAAATTTCCTACCCAACCCTGTCAAATCAAGAGATTTTTGGGAACTAAAAGGGCAGTTCAGTCCATTACAGACCCTGTGCCTATATGTGTATAAGATGGTTTATGATAATAGAAAAATAGTGTTTCTCACACACCCTCACTCACGGATATATGAGTACAGATTGTATTGACATCAAGCAGTAACTCAGGGATAAAATTTTAATGTAGAGTCAGTTGCTATGCAGCACTCTAAATACTAAGCTGAAGGCTAAACATAGACGTTTGTAATCTTCAATCAAGAATGGGAATAGGTAATTCGCCAAATTATTTACTGATTTTTATATGAATGCTTATTTGGTGCTTGGTTCCCTGTAGCTAAAGGAGGAGATAATTACCCCAACCTTCAGTTTCTGTTCTTACTCCAGCTCTAAGACAAAAGTGTATTTCTAAAGTGATTATTACTTAATTACCTACATTATACTGCTAATGCCCAGCAGATAAACACAGCTTTCCTTCTTAAGTATTGCTGAATAAGAATATTAAGTGGTCCTGGATTGGGGTCAGGGGAGCCTAAACAGTGATGCCCCCCTTCTCTGCCTTACCCCTTAGTAGGGAGGACAAAGCCTCCTGTGAAAAGAGACTGGTCATGACTGCGAGTGAGCTACATGGGGATGCCAAGGCAGCTGACTTAGTTGAAAATCACAGTTGACTTCTATGATAAAATAGAAGTTTGTTAGACTGTCATTGGCATAACCCTGTCCTGTCATGCACAGTTGTCTCCAGCATATATATCAAATAACTGAAATAATGCTATATCATAACCAGTATGGCTTCTTGAGGTAATTCTTACTGGAAAGACAGTCCCACAGAACTGAACTTTTAGTTACAATTCATTATAGCTATAATATTTCTGATTTTGCATTGTCTCTTCCAGAAGTCTAGGAGGGGAGGATAAATGGATATGGAATATCTTGAGTTTAATCACACCAATTAATTTAATTATTTTGCTAGGTATGTATTGGTTGAAAGAGTTGTATTCATTTTATATGAGAGTTTTATTAGTTAATAGTTTTCTACTATTAGAAACTAGGCAAAACCCCTCATTTTCTTAAGCATCTGTTTATATCAGCTATTCAAGTAAAATATATTAAGAAAAAAATCACTCTCACATTTAAGCTGTTTACTACATTAACTAAACTGCCATATTTTATCCAATCTCTGTGCAAACAGATGTGCTATAATCTTAATTTATCACTTCTTTCCTTTGCAGCTGGGTTAAACTAAGCGGTAAATGCAGCGATTGCAGATAAAAGTGACAGGCTTAAGCTGTAGTATGTATGCTAATGTATTTTTCAATTAGCTTTGAAAGGTGTGAATATTCCTCTTGGTTTGGTTTATACCGAACCATGAAGAGCCCTAAAATCAGCACTGTCATTAAGAGGTCTCATTTGAGAGTGTTTGTAGTTAGCTTTTAAGAAATGTAACTTAGTTGTATGTAACGATATTATACTATTCATAAAGTTGTTGTTTTAAGTCACAGTTTCCAAGAAGCTTTCAATGGATCTTTGCTTTGGGCAAAGAGATGGAAAGTGTACTAGTTTTGTCCAGTTTGTAGTAATTTATAAGGCACAGCAGATGTCATAAATAGTATAGTGTGCAATAACATCAACAAACTTACGGGTTTTTTTAATTAAAATCTAGATGTGGTTTGGTTGGCTGTTCTTTTATGTTCAAATGCTGATGAACTCTGAAGGTGTGAATGGAAGAAGCCAACCAAAACCATATGTGTGAGTCTATGCCTGGGAAAACAAGTCTAGAAGAAAAGCAGATAAATGACTGATATTTCAGAAAATATTTATCTCCTAATGCCATTTTGTTCTAACTAATGTTGCAAGTACTGTGATTTGTAGGAAAACAGAACCAAAGTATCTGCAATAACAAGAATGTAAATCAGAATAATTTCTTTGCCAAACGCTACCAAGGTCAATATAAAGTGGTTTAATCTGAAAGTCAGCAGCCTCATCTATCAGTTGGTAGGTAGGTAGGTAGTGATTGCTGGAGAGTCAGTGGGAGTGGCTATTCCCTTTTATTTGAAGAGACTGGGACTGTGGTGATCTGTCCAGTTTTGGACAACTGGCTCAGCTCCTTGCCACTGACTGGGTAGCACAAGATGCACTGTAAGAAACCAAAGGAGAGCTCAAAACCAAAAATAATTCTCTTTCACTAAAGCTGTCATTAATTTTCCTTCCTTAGCAAGTAAGCAGACATTTTGGGGAGGAAAATGTGCAAGTGTAGGCAGCAGAGAGATGGATACCATAATATGTCTTGTTTGTGTACAAAGCCTGGCTCATATTTCATAATAAAATCAGCTGTTACTTTGATGCTTTACTGTCATTTCAACTAGTTCTACTTTTCTGCCTGCAAGCATCACCTTTACAGAAATTGTGATTTAGGGGATGAAATAACATTCTTATTCTGCTCATGTTTCAGCCACTCAGGTTTTCCATTTGTTCGCATCTGTATTTTTATAGAAAATTGATAGGCACTGTAATTGCAGCCTGCTGAAAGCAAGTAGGTCAGAGCTACGCTTTCCATTCCAGAGGGGCTGCTGGGACTGGAGAGGCAGAAATACATCTGGACAGTTTTTCTTCCTGTGTGCCTGTCTGTGCGTCACAGCCATTCATTAGACTCCTCACAACTGTTCACTAAAATACTTTCTGAGGTATTAAACAGAATCAACCAAAGCATCTGTGTTTCTAAAAGGTCCCTCCCCACTCATCTATCAATACTTCTCTTGGCAAAAGATTAGTTTAGGACATTGCGTAAGATAGTGCATTGGCTCAGATTGACACTTAACTGTCGAGGTAAAATTTCTTGGAGTGCACTGATGACATTTCTCTAATGTTGAGGAGCCAATAAGGAGAGAAACCCTGTTGGACCTCCCATTCACAAAGAAGGAAGAACAGGTAAGGGATGTGAAGTTCAGGGGCTGCCATAGCTGCATTGACTGTGAGATGGTAAAGCTCAGGATCCCAAGATGAGAGGAGCATGGCAAAAAGCAGGATCACATCTCTGAGCTTCAGGAAAGCAGACTTTGGTCTAGGGCCAGGATAATACAGAGATAAACTTGTCCCTGCAGAATTGGGTATTAGGAAAGGCAAAGCCTAGTGAAGGAGATGCGAGGTGACATAAAAGACTTACATCAGCAGCAAAAAGCAGACTGGAGAAAACATTGGCTGACTCCTGAAGAGGATCTCTTCTTCACCTCAGTCTTTACTGGTAAGATGGGCCTTCAGGAAGCCCAGGTACCTGAAACCAGAGGGGAATTCTGGAGCAAGATGTCCTTCTCCTTGCTGGAGAAGGATCAGGTTAGGGCATGTTTAAACTGGACACATGTAAGTCCATGGAATCTGATGCGATGTACCCGTGAGTGTTGTTGGAACTGGTTGACGTCATTGCAAGGCCACTGTTTTCCCCTACTCTAACTTTTCATTTTCCAGAGAATTTAAATCATAGTCAAAAAGGTATCAGTTACTGTGGGGACAAAGGGAATTCTATCATATGCAGATGAAGTGTTGCTGCAATGCTGTTATGTGGTTTTCTGATAATTTTAAAAATTTGTTTTTATAACCAGGTCACTTTTTTTTACAGTTTTGTAACAGCAAGAAAATTCTTATATTTTCTGTTGGTTTCTTTAGTAACAAGATGAGATCTATCCCTAAAATTAGATTTGTAAGGTGCAGACATCTCAATATGAGACAGCAATGTATGCTGGCAGCCCAAAAAGCCAATCATATCCTGGGCCATATCAAAAGATATGTGGCCAGCGGGTCAAGGGAAGTGATTCTGTCCCTCTAGTCTGTTCTCATGAGACCTCTCCTGGAGTACTGTCCAGCTCTGGAGCCTACAAAACAAGAATGATGGACATACATGGATCTCTTGGAGAGGGTCCAGAGGAGGGCCACAAAGATGATTAGAGGGCTGGAGCACCTGTTCTCCTATTGAGAACAGGCTCAGGGAGTTGGGTCTATTCAGCCTGGAGAAGAGAAGACTCTGGGGAGACCTTATAGCAGCCTTCCAGTATCTGAAGCAGCCTTCCAGTATCTGAAGGGGGCCTACAGGAAAGATGGAGAGGGACATTTTATAAGGTCATGTGGTGATAGGGCAAGGGGTTTAAATTAGAGTAGGGTAGATCTAGATTAGATATTAGGAAGCTCTCTACTATGAGGGTGGTGAAACAGTGGAATAGGTTGCCCAAAGCATCCCTGGAAGTGTTTAAGACCAGGCTGGATGAGACTCTGAGCAACCTGGTCTAGTGGGATGTGCCCATGGCAGGGGGGCTGGAACTAGATGATCTTTAAGGTCCCTTCCAACTCAAACCATTCTATGATCTTCCTTTGAATGAGTTACCCTAGGCACTCTCTCCTTCCATAGACAGGAAATAAGTATTTCTGAAGTACTTTTTTTCCAAGGTTAATATTAGTTGTTACAGGGCAGAAAACCAGACATTTTAAAAGTGCTTATATGACTGTATAAAGTGAGTGACTAACAAGAGCATGAATAGTTCATCTGTAAATACTATGTCTCAGAGATGACAATGAGATAGGACAGATAGTGTCTATATTTTGTTGTGGTGGTGTTTGGGTTTTTTCCTGTGTATCTACTTATTTTTAAGACTGGCACCTAGGATTTTTATTCAGCCCTCCTGGTCTATCACTTTTAATAAGCATGCTAATATAGAGTGGTTTTCAATTTAAAAGATCCCTTTGTGTTGGCTGCAACAGTTTGCAGCAGTGTTTGGATGCGTGGGAAAACAAGCCGAATCAGTCCACTCCTGGCAGCTTCTCTACTGCTGTTTCAGACAGAGGTGCTTAGGAATGTAGCTGATGAAAACACTACCTTCTTCCAAAGGCAGCTGTTGCACTTGCATGCAGCTGTTCTTTCTCATGCATAGATGTAAGTTGTAAAGAGTGCAATTTTTGGTGCACATCATGAAAATTTAAGTGCCACTAAAGACAGAAGGTAAGCTCTCAAAAACATATGAGCCAAGGAAGATTTCACCTTTGGCCACAGGAACACATTTTGAGGAACATAACAGATAGCTGATAATTACTAAGAGGTTTTTTTTGCTTGTAAACTAGAACAGATATCTTCTTGCTCAAATATTTTCTCCATTAAAAGTTTGGGTGTTGGTTGGGTGTATTTTTCATACCCCAATGTTACTAATTTATACCTCAGCTGGATTTGTAAGATTGGGTTTGTTGCTGCTGTTGTGAGAACAGAATTCTCAGCCGTATGGTGGGACAGCTTCATGTCTGTGTGACAACAGACACTCAGATTCCACTGATGTAAATGATTACCTTCAGGAAGGTTTTTGTTAGGGCAACTCTGTACTACAGGAGAGAACAAAATATGCACGTAAGGAGCCAACTCTCTCCAAATGGGCAGTTTGTACTGTTAATGTTTTAAAGAATGTTTTGGTCTTTTGCATAAATCGAAAGCTTGCACATTACAATAGCACAGTTTTAATTTGAATCAACTCAGCACTCTGTTTTCATCTCATTTTTCAACTGTAGAAATAATAGAAGAGAGGACAGAACCCCTGACTCAGGACACGTGAATTGTCACATGCATACTGACAGTTTGTGTCTGGGCCCAGTATCGTTGACCTAGATAAATCATGAGACTCCATCTCCATTATCTCATTTATTGAGATTTGAACATCTGAAGAGCCTTGTCCTTTTGTCCAAGAAGAAATAATACCACGACTAGCCCAGGAGAGTTGTTTCATAGCAGAAGTTCCCCTGAAGAAGCAGCCTCAATGTTAGAGGAACTTCTGCACTTTGATTTTTAAATAGCTGCATCAATCTTGCATCTTCTCTGAGAAAATGAACTAATCTGATGATAGTAATGTTTTTGTTTCAGCTCAAGGGTGCCTTGTAATAAACAAAATGTAAACAAACAAATATGTTACCATTCACTCCATCGATTGTGGGTTATGCAAGAGGGTGGTGTGTCTCCCAATGAGCTGGATATCCATGCATTTTGGCCTGACTACTCTTTGGTGCAGGACCCAAATTCTTCTGAAAAAATATCATGTTGGTTTTATTTTGCCTATCAAAATAACAGCAGAAGAGGCTGGTTAGTGCTCAAAGGAAGAGGTTGTATAGAGAAGTGAGGGAGCACTTACCATTGCACTAGTCATTGAGGATTGCAGGTTACCATGCCCTGCCACTGACCTTCCCTAACCCCCTTGAGAAAAGCCCCCCACACAAGGGTGAGAAGTGGCTGCCACTCTGTTCCCCCTGACCAGTACTGTGACATGAAGGTCCTGACTCTGAAGTGTGATTTTAAGCTGAGAGTACCTTCCTTGCAGGTGACAGTATACAGAGCTCTGGCAGCCTGCTACCTTAGTGATCAGAGTACAGCGGGTGCAAGGTGTAGGTCTGAGCACTTTTGTAAATTGTAGTCAAAGTCAGGCCCTAGTACTGATCCACACCCCTTGTCTGCTGCCTTCAACTCCAGAAACATGTAATTTAAATGTTTACTTTTTTTTTAAAAGACATGTTTTAATAGATTCTTTAACCTATAAGTCTCCTTCTTTGACACATTTATTGTTCTAATGACAAAACTTAGTTGGACTAAATATATTGCTATTTCTACAATTAAATTCCTCATTAACTGCTGAATCACTTAAATGCCATGTGAAAAATCCAGTTATTCCCTACAGACGGAAAACATTATGGACACTTATTTTACATCTGTTAGTTTGAAAAAAATATTTTAACAACTACTAAAGAAGTAAACTGTTAAGTAAATAAAATTGTTAGGAGGGTGGACTTTTCCCTCCTTTAAGCATAGTAGTTCTAACACAGTTCTAACATAATTTGCATTAGTTTAATGCAAATACCTAAAATTGGCACATGGTAGGGCTACACAGCACATATTTCCTGACTAATGCTGTGCTTCAGCTCAGCACGTTGACTGAAGGCCATCAAAACTTGAAGATTAATTTACAGTTCTAATAGTGGATAGGGTTTCATACATTATTGCTGTTTTGTAATATGTATATATAGCATTTTTAAAATAAAAACAGTCTGCTGTTCAGTGATCAAATATCTGCCAGGAAACTGAAAAGGATTCTAGTCTAAATCACTGAAGATGGAAAACTGGAGAAAATCAGCACAGATTTATGGGGGGAAAACACTGCTTAATTTTGTTTACATAAATGGAAAGCACACTCAAAAACCACTAGCACACAGAAATGGACTACCACAGCACTCCTGTGCTAAAATTAATCTTCTTCAGAATGAAATCTTCAGCATTTAGCAATGAGAAGTGTCATCCTTGAAAACCACAACTTGAAAGAACTCCATAATTTTTCTGATGTTACTGCAATATATTCCTTTTATTCATTATTGTCTCAGAGGAAGAATGTTACAATGTAGTGTTTGAAGCAGCATTTACTTGGCAGCAGAGGACAAAGGATGCATACAAACACAGGCGGAAAAACAACTTTTTACATAACCTCATATTCAGAACAAAAATAAAAGCCATCAAATTCACTACTGAGACCTTTTTTTTACTTATGTAGGGGGGCATTTTTAAGGATTCTTTGCCTAGAGAATGATGTAGCTTGATAAAAGCAAAGTACATTGCAGAGAGCAGAATATAAAGCTATTTCCAATACTACTCATGAAGATAGGTCTGAGGTAGAAAGGTGGTCATGGCTTTCCTCTTCTGTAAAACGTGGAGTTTTTTCTTCTCAGAATAACTAACTGCACTACTTTTTTTTCATAGGTGAAGCATTTATAGGAGCCAGCTTCTTCTCTTCCCACCTTGACAATTTTGCTCCATTCACTAAGGAGTAATACTTAGCATTTATATGGAGTTTTTCAGACACTAAGCAAGTCCTACAACAATTTTGAGAGGGAAGTACTATCATCCCCATTTTACAGAGGGGAAAACAGAGGCAGAGTGGTTAAATAATTTGCCAAAGGGTTCAGAAAGAACTGGCACCAGAGCCAACACTAGAATGTGGTCAATGCTGTGCTCAAATCACTCCTTGAGCAGCAGCAGTAGTCCAGGAGTGAATACTGTAGGTGCAGGATAGTCTAGTTGGCACTACTTCACAAAAACACTAGAGATTCCTGACCTGAAGTCTTAATGTCTTCTAGCATTTTTCAGTAGCAGTAGAGAATTTACAATTCTTCCAATACCATTTTGAGATTTTTTTTTTTCTTCAGTAATAATTAAGAACAACACAACTTAATTTCTCTCCACTATACATGAAATACATTGCATGCAGCTTTACCAATTAAAGGTATGTCCTGAAATTAAAGCAAGAGTTCATGCAGCATTGTAAACTCTGTGAAGGCATTAAAACCTCTTAAGATAATTTTAAAACTAGAGATCAGCTGATCAGTGACATAGCTTTCCCATAATGATCTCTACTTAAAGTATATAAATAAATGATCCCAAAGATAAAGATGAGTTACAAGATTACAATGCCAAATGGTAATATG
Source organism: Baryphthengus martii (assembly GCA_013396935.1). NCBI lineage: Eukaryota > Metazoa > Chordata > Aves > Coraciiformes > Momotidae > Baryphthengus > Baryphthengus martii. Next base: position 90,573 of record VWZK01007203.1, read on the forward strand.
TAAATGCACTGCAGCTTTTAAGAAAATGTTCCATTGCTAAAAGTATTGGAAAGGGCTTTCTAATTGTCTCTTTGTTTCTAAGAGGCAGACAAAAAGAAGGGGATCTCACGTAAATGAGCTTTACTTCACAGACTGTAAATTCCAAAACTTAAGCAACTTTGGCACAGCACGGAACAGCAAAGCTTTGCCTCTGAACAAAGTTGGGAAAGATTACACTAACCTAGACCTTACTAAAAACAACAAGCTATCATCTAAGTCCTTTTTTTAGCTATCTCCTGATCCAAAGTAAAGTAAGGCTTAAAAAAAAATCCTCCAAATGGAGAGTGTTGGCTGGAAATAAGTAAAAGAAAATTAAAAATACCATTTTTGATATATGAGGAGGATGACAATCATGACTTAAAATGATAGTTTACCTTGTTTAATGGAGTTAAAATACTGTAGCTTGCACCCAATGGCAATTTCTGTTAACCAGTAACAATGTTGATTATTGAAACTTCATATGCCAACCCCGAAAACAATTCAGGAGTATTCTCAAATCCGTGTGGTCAGATAGTTAGCACATAAATAATCAGTACAGAATATTAAATGTGTGAAAATATAACTAAGGGTATTTTACAATGTAAAAGCAAAGAGCTAAAAGGAATGTATAAATGTAACATTTTGCTCCAAACTCCTTTTGCAGTTCTCTTTACGATTATCAAAAAGAACGTATATAAAGCCCCTGCCCCTTTTCCCGCGGCTGTATATTTATACAAATCAGTGACAAATTCTCCACTGCTCATTAATTTACAGTTGCATAGAAAGGGAAGAAGAAGGAAAAAAAAACAATACTATAAAGATATCATTCTCGTCTTTGGGTATTCAGTGTTTTACTATTTCAAGTAGAACACACAGAGTGAACAGCATGTTCCAAGGTCCCATGCAGCCTTCTGATGAAGTGGAACTTGCGATCGGTGGTTTGTAGAAAAGGGCTGTACTGCACATCAGGAAGCGCTGGTCAATGTGCAAATGAACACTTCACATTGCCTGTCAGGATGAGCAACAACCATGTCAGTAGCACGCTAACATGCATAGAAAGCTCTAACTACTCTGGGCTCTGTTCAGTTAAGGACTCTGTCATTTTAGAAACCCCTGTATTTTAAAAATTTAGATGTATTGGCCCAAGACTCGGCAACAAATCACTGAGATTCAGGGAAGAGAAACCTAATTTTACTACACTGCAGTGTAAAAATTTTGTGGGTTTAAAATTCTTGTTGAGTAAGGCCCAGTTCACAAAAATGTGCAAAACTATCTGGTATTTGAATACTTGTTCTCACCCCAAACCAGCCACTGTGCTTTAATGGAACTTTCCCACTTGCTTTACTTTGTGTCCAATGACTATGCAAATATGTAAACATGTCTCATACCTGTGGTCTGCCAGTGAAACTTGCTGCAAATAGAAAAAACACAAGAAACTTAGAAATTTACATGATTCTGCATGTTGACAGCTTAAAAACAAAGCTAGTATTCAGGAAAACATTCACTATAGAAAACCAAAAATACTCTTATCTTTAAAACAATAACCATTTAACTAGATGTGTGTTGTAATGGTCTATACATAACTCTTCACAAATTTACTTTTAACAAATTATGAATATAAAGATGATATGAATGGTTCCTTTTTCACCACTTGAGGCCATATAGACATATGAGTGGTGTATTATAACATCATCTGTTCAAAATGCTCTGTTCTGGAACTCCCTCGGACGCACAGGTAAGATTGCTGTAGAGTATTGCACATCTGCCTAATTCTGAGGATCAGCCTCATATATAAGGAAAGAAAAGAGGCATTAAGATCAAAGGATCTGGGGAGAAAAAAACAAGCCAAACCAAAACCCCCACCATTAAGAGCAGTGTTGGCCTTACTATATGACTAATTGCTTCATAAGGGATATTTGGAGTAAGTAGAAATACTGATTTCAAGATAAATTATAACCCAAAACTCATAAAAACAAAAATAGTACGTAACAAAACTCTGTTATACAGCCAAGATGGGATAAAAATAATCCATATAAGGCTCAGTTGCTAATAACTCTTTAATGAAAGCTGTGGCAAAAGTAGGTGAGGCCAGTAGTGAGGAGAGGCCAGAGCTTGTGGAAAAACCAGCTTTTTAAATTTCATTTTTTATTGTTCTTAATAGATTAACATGATACGTTGAACACGAAGGCTACTCTAATAAAATTTAGCTTGGGTATAATTAAGAAATGATAAAGATATTATTTTTTAAAGTTAGGAATACAGTGATGCTCTTAGATTGCCTGGAGGAGTCCATGTCATTAGAAGTTTTACAGAACAGGTTAGACAAATGTTGTCCAGAAAGATGAATCCATCTCAAACAGCCACAGGAAAAGATGATGGACTTAGTCTGTCACGGTCTTCCCTAACAAAATTAATAGAATTTAATGCACTCGGTTGGGAAGGCCAGACTAATAGTCCTCATTACAGGCTTCTAAAACAGTATATGAATCTTCTATGGTTAAGAAAATACACTCTTACTAAATCTCCCAAATAAAAGATGTTATAGAATGTCTGAAGAAGAGCAAACAAAAGTAGTACCTACTAATTGTGGCATGCTGATTTGGTTTCATTTATACAGCAGCATGTCAACGACAAAGGGAAAAATGACATGAAATTTGGAACTGTGACTTCTTTTAATCTGAAATTCTCAGAAACACTCCACAATAACAAAGGATATGGGGCCACGGTTTTCACTCACAATCCTCTCTTGCTACATTCAGCATATTATTTAACAGATATTAGATTTATTTTCTTTTTCCATGTTTCTTGGTTGAAGAGAAAAGCCATCATTATCAAGCTTGCCCTGACACAGGGGAAATTTGCTTTAAATTCATTTGGGCCAAATGACCAGGTATACGCCTTTATACGTGGAAGACCGGAATTTGCAAAAACAAGAATTGATCCTTGAGTTGTGATTTGTACTTATTTGTATACACACACCCCCTTGAGTCATGCTGAGCAGCTCCACTAGCTGATGACTTCAAGAAGGATTTGACTTAGAATCAAATCTTTAATTTGCAAAATGACGGTCTTTCTTTGAACTATTGAACTCACTGAAATAAGACCTTTTTTGGCAGATCCTAATTTGCTTTCTCAAAATGTGCAAAGTGCATTTCCTGTGATGCAGTTTTCCCAGCTAAGCAATGTACATAGAAGAGATAAAAGGGGTATTTTAAGAGGCTTTACCAAGTCTGTGAAATAGACTAGAGTTCAGTTTGGGTGCTTCCCCAAGAACTGGGCATAAACACCTTCCCTCTCACTTCTGCCTCTTAGAACTGACCATCATTAATACATTTCATTTGAAAGAACTATTGGGCGTTTAAGAATATATCAAAGTTTTCACTACTGTTTTTCTAATGGAAAAAAAAGAGCTGAAGCTGTAGATACATATGCATGCATTAAAAAAAATACACTGAATAATAAAGTTGCCACTTCAACCCCCTGCTAAAACCAACAAACTTTATGAAATACTGCTGTAAACAGAAAGAAAGCTGCTCACTCCTGTGAGTGCAGTGACACTGGAAGGAACAGGATCACTGGAAACATATGCTAGCTGATATAAGCCATACATAGCAAACTTTCCTTTTGATCTCTCTTTAATAGACACTGTACAAGATATCAACTCTCAATGCATTTAAGCAGGGAAAGGTGTTATGTGTTGTGTTAACAGTTATTTCCTCTGGTTAATTAGTTTAATAATTAGTTCAATAATTAGCTCAGGCAGTCAGGAATGGGCTATGGTCCCTCCTATTGCCTAAGGCCTTTTTTTTCAAGTTTTATTAGAAAACCAGCATTCAGAAGTTCTGAATCTACATTCACTTAAGTTCTAAATAAAGATTAGATCAGCAGCTAATAGGATCCTAGGTCTCTCTTCATTTACGTGAGCACAGCTGAAATTGCATTTGGAGCTATAGATTTTTACTATAGTGAATCACTTTCACTTAAAACATGAGAGTATTTGTTTAGCTACCTTCATGAATTGTGTCTCTGTTGAGGAACTTTGAGGAACAGAATTATGTAGCTTGTATATCTTGACAAGAAATCTCATCAGAGATTTTTTTCCTACTCAATGCCAGAAGAATGGCTTGCTTTTTTTTTTTTTCCTTCAAAAGACCACCTCAAACCCAATACTACACTCAGAGACATATTTTGTTACACTTACAGCAGCAAGCTGGAAATGTGCTGTTGATTTGCTCCATAACATCTGTTAGATCTGTGCTGGTATCATGTGGTGGAACTAACAAGTCATCTGCAGATATCAAACCTAAAAGGCAATGAATTTAGTAATCAAAAAAAAAGGATCACAACATTCTGAAAAGCGTTTTCATTCAACCTTCCAGTTAAATACTCCTTTACATTTCAAGAAAAAACACTACCTGAAGCCTTTGTAACTTAATGTGCAGGAACTGTCATTGACAATTGGCAGCCTTGGGAGAGGAGGTGAATGCTACATTATTGATTTGCAGCAGAACTCATTTCTCTTCTATTAAAGCTTAACTAGAAGAAATTGCCATGAAGGAGCAAAATTTACAGTTAAAATAAATAAAAGGTTTACAAGATGAGGGAATTATACTCAGGAGCTGCTCAGTTAAAATTCTGTTCCATTTTCAGATGATGTGTAATGTAACATTCAGAGCGAATAACACCATTCTTTTTCTGAAAAGTTCTCACATTTCTCTTTTAGATGGTCTTTATTCAATATGCACCTGTAAATTCACTAGTGTTAAAAGTCCCTCTTACCATTTTTTTTGTAAAATGCCACCTAAAATTAGTCAAGGAAATACTTAGGGAATACAGCTGGCTCTGCTCCTGGTACTTATTAGACAGCATCTTCCATAAATCTACCATTGCATTAAATCAGACTCAAGGAAGTTACATGCTTTTTCAGATAAATTAAAGTAAAAACACATGTCAATACCGAATGAAAACTTTTCAGTATGCAAGAGAATATTTTTTCTGTTTTCCACAGAAAGAAAATAATTACTTAATCTATAATACAAAAGCTTGACAATAAAAAGAGGGATGAAATTTCACTTAATTGCAGTTAAGATAATTTGAGAAAAATTTTTATTTTTAACATTCAATGGTCTGTCATCATTTATACTAAGTTCCAGTGGAGTTAATAAATTCTCCCAATATCAGGGCTTAAAACAATCTTCTAAGAGAGAAATCCATGTGCAGAGGCTGTACACTTAAATAGTAATTCCTAAAGATGTTGAGTCTGTGAGGGGTAGGGTCACTGAAACACCAGAGAATACAGAAGAATCTTTAAAGCATCCATTAGGAAGTTTTGGTTACATGTTTTGGACATTTGTTCCTGTATCCGACAGATTACTTTGGTACATGTGTGTACTGCAGGACAAACGGCTGTTGGCCATTTCAGTTCAATGAAATCTAGTTCACTCTTCAGTGAATGGATATGCCCAGCAAATTCACTTGCTCAAAGTGGATGAGACCAAAGAGTCTGTTGACAGAAATCCGTAATTCAGTCACTTGGATTCTTGCGATACTTCAGCTGCTTGCAAGTGTGAGGAAGCAACAGTTCCAGTAAGCCTCGTTACCAGTAGCATCACAAAGACCAATTCCTTTTTATTTATAAATCTTTTCAGAAAGATGCCAACAAAACTATTCAGTAGTCACCTACAGACCCATGTAGCACCTTATCTGACCAAAACACTTACCTGTCTGATGAAACGGTGAGCTTTTTTCTTGCTCGAGTGGGTAGCCAAGGGCAGAGTGCTGGGGCGAAGCACAGGGGGAGGAGCCATTAACTCGGGAGTCTGATTCAGGCTACATAAAAGCAATAATAGTCAAATTTAGATAAATTGTATCCACAGAATTTAAGTGTGGACTTCTATGCAGTCATCCCACTCCTGTACTTTTTTATATTTGGTCTCTAAACTGTGGAAAGTTGGCTTAGGTCTACACAACTGTTGGCGGCGGTGGGGAGGAACCAAACCAACAACTTGCTAAAAGAAAATTTAGACTTAGGCATAGTTCTTATGAGACTCTAGTTGATGGTTCTGTTAAAACAATGTTCTGTTGCAAGCATACACCCCAGAAACACAATGTTATGTACAACCCAAATGGTCTGCTGAGTCCAGCTATGCAGAAAGACTAGACAATGGTGTTATTTGGGTTGTATATATATGTATGGGTATATACATACATATACACATACACAGAAGACATTCAGCTAAGGCTCTCTAAGAAGCTTCACTAGAATGACTGATCATGCTTAGAAACAACTGTTAAATCATGAAGTTTTGCAAGATTCCTTCACAATCAAGCTGAGTGGAGACACAAGATTCATGAGAACTTCATTAAAAAGTGGTAGCTAGCCATCATGCTTGCTGACACTACTTCTCAATAGCACGGAGGACAACAAATTTGCAGGAAAACTACGTACTGCATAATTTCCAGAAAATTATGAAAAGGAACCTATATACTTTGAAAACTGTGTTGTTGGAAAGCCTTTCTAGACTCTTAAATTCACCCAAAGAATAAAACACCTAAGTTTTATATTACATTTAGTTGTAACAATGTATGAGCTTGAGATTATATACAAGTATACATATATGGACATAAAAGACAAAAAGACCACAGGAAATCTTCAGTACAGCAACCGAGAAATATTTGCTCTTGTTCAGGCATGTTTTTTTCCCTCTTTTCCCTTTTTCTTATAAGGAATCCTTTGAAGAATAGAGTAGTAATACAACATTTGAGCTCCAGAAGTGATTGTTCTGAAAAAACAGATGCTTGTGAAATAGTATTTATATCTGAGGCAGTTATTCAATCTTAGCTGAAATAGTTCCCCCTATCATCTATCTTTTTGATTGCAAATAATCAAATTACTTCCAAACATCTTAAAGAGCAGATTATTGAAGTAAATCTGTCAAAAGCAGATACAGAAGTAATAAAAAAATAAAAATTACTTTGAAGATATTTTCAAAACAGAGACTGAACAAGTACTTAGAACAGCTATGAGACTTGATGCAAAGAGCTAATATACAGAATGGCTGTTAATTTGTGCACAAGTTTGCTCCTTTGCAGCTCACAGCCTGAAACACAACATTCAATTTTTGAGACAACTTCCAGTTTAAAAAAACCCCCTGAAGTCTTTAACAAGACTGGAGTTTGCTGAATAATGTAAGATACTTTTTCTTCCATACACAGTGGTGAGAAATAGAAGGAAATGTTCCCTTGAGCACTCAGCAAATCTTTTTTTACCTCCTCCAAATCTTATCTCTCTTTCAGTGTAACAATGCCAACTTCCAGCTTTGACTAAAAGAATAAAACAAGAAATACTGCTCTGCGTATAGACGACCAAGAAAAGAGGAAATATTTTCAAGCAAGCCAGGGATTTTACTTCCAAGACACTCCTATGAACAGTGAATACCTATGAAGTAGTTAAGTAATTTGCTATTCAGTATCAGGCTTCAACACAGCTACAGGGTCTAGGAGTTTAGTGATTTTCAATAGGCCAAGCCTGGAGTAACTAACTCCAGGTACTGTACAGCCAGAAACCTCTGTTCAAGAGGAAGTTAGAGCTATGATGGTAAAGAGATGAAGGAAACTCTCCAAGGGTAAAGAGTTACTTCAGTACAGAAGAACAAGGCTAACTCCAGCAGCAGCGCGACTGCTCGCCCACCCCAAAACCAGACGAAAAGAGAGAATCTGAACATTCCAAAATGCAAACTTGCACCTGGCCTGGTTATCTTGTCCTTCTTCAAGCATTAACTGTGGACAAATGGTGCAGAGATGACTGAGGAAGGAAGATGGTGCTGAAATTGATACAAAGCTGCAGTACAGCAATGGAAAGGCTAGATCAAGGATAGTGGGGCACTGCAAAGTCAAGATTAATTAGAAAAGAAAGGAGATGCCTACAAACTGAAATGATGAGTTAGTAGTGAAGGTTATTTTGTACCACTTAGGAGTGCTAATGCAAATGACAAAAAATTCCTACAGAGCATGAGGACTTTAATAGAGGATAAACTGAGAGCAAACAAAACATACTGGGAATGCTTTACATTGATGTACCATATATTGCTGCAGCAGTCAGAATGAAATATTGCAATTGGGTTTAAAAAAAAACAAACCACGAAAACCAACAAAAACCACATCCCTTTCTAATCAATGTCTGATGACTTAATTTTCATTTAAATATACTGAGAAATGTTACCCTACCTACATAGTCCAGTGATTGCAATAACAAGAAAAGCCAAAACACCTCAAGTCTCTCTTCTTCCAAACTCAGGACAACACAGTTAAGCAGATGAAGAATGTCATTTGGAGCAGAAAGAAAAGGGGTTTGGTAGTGGTATAAATGCCTTTATATAATAATCAGATACTGAAGAATGTTAAATACACAACAGTTGAGATATAATTGTGTTTATTTGCATGATTTCACAGTTTTAATAGGAGAGAAACAGAAAAAATGCTAGAAAATCATGTTCTACTTGACCCCACTTGCATAACACCTACAAAATCTATTACTGCCATCATTGACCCTCTTCAGGCATCATGAACTTTATGTATGCTTATTCAAAACAACTCAGCAGACAACCCTTAAGCAGAAACCATAAGAAAATAACCCTAGATGTTACTATATGCCTGTTTCTTCTTCCTGAATAAATGAAAACAGGGATACTGAGAATGCCTCTATAGGGAGATGAGGGGGAAGTTTCCAGCTCCAGTTTCCGGGAGTTTTCAAACTTCTTTTTATGCAAAACCACATACAAACACATACAAAAGGACAGTTAAGTTCTTCTCCAGAAAACTCTGAAATTGGGGAATTTTTCTGTATTACGTAAGTCTTTAAGGCATTTCAAAGGAGATACGTATTTAAACCAGTTTTGATCTACAGTGCCTTATTTCACTTGTGCCTCTTGCAGGTGTCTTTCCCATAGAAGAGCCTGAAGTGTTCCGTGGCTTAATGGACAGGTAAGATATGCCTGTTCTTCCACTGACTTCTGTTGCTTTTGGTAAAACTCGAAACAAAACAAAAAGCCTCCCCGCCCCAACCTCTGAGTCACAGGGGATCTCAAAAAGGCCAGTTCCCTTACCACATCCATTACAGATGCTGCTTCTCGTTCCAGACTTACTCTCTCAGCTACAAAAGAAACAGTCTCCCCAGATCTCTTGATAAAGCTTCTCTGTTTTCTGTTGGAGACGGAGCTGCAGTCCCTATTTACTGTCTAAGAGTCTGATCATATAGCCTTTGAAAGGTGATTTCAGCTCCCATTATCTTCAGTATCAAATCCAATTTGAAACCTCTATTCAGTAGCTCAGATAAGCAGAGAAAAATTCAAACAGACTTTAAATGCCCTTCATAATAGGTCTTACTTCTACTTTGCACTTGCACTAAAAGGGTTGAAGAAGGTTCTTTATTTTTCCTCTATACGATTAAAATGCTGGTATCAAAGTTGTCACATGCCAGTTCAGTTTCACCTTCCTCTTTGGCACTATAATCAATCAGGTAGACAAAAATGACAACATTGTGTGACAGCTACCAATCCTCTGGGCTTGTTAAAATAAAAATAGTATGGTAACCTCAAAGTTATGACCTGAAGTAGTCAAATGTGCAGTGAGGATGCATGTGCATTTGTGCTGAAGGTGCTCTCTACAGATAATGTCCTAGAATGCTCTCATCTAGATTAAACAGTTACCACAGGAAAGTTCTCAGTATTTTAGACTCCATGGCAAGTCATTAATCCAAACAACAGTCAGGAGACTAAGTGAAGAAGAGAGATGACTTTTTTCAGACGAGAGAAACAGAGATGGCATGAATGCCAGTCACAGCAAAGAAATTGCTGTAAGACAGTTGTGTCCTTTAATAGTAGCAATTATTAGTACAGCAATTACAGAGTTGTTATATATTTCAACACTGAGACCTACAAAGACTCTTTCATGCAAATAATCCATCTCATTTGTGAGATAAGGTATTCCTTATATCAACTAAAAAAAATAAAATAATCAGGGCAGCCAATTTCTATTGGCAAAAGAAACAAAAAATACACTTAGAGCCTCAGCTGCTTTCTGATAAAGTCCTACCCCAAGCAGTGAAAGAGGTAAAGACTTTCATAGACAGTAATGGCCTAGGGGATGGAAAACCAAACATGATAAAGAGTGCCCATTTTTTTCTAGAAACTTAAAGGGGCAGTAATGAGATTTAGTGCTGCTTCATAATTGTATTAATTTCAAAATTAAGATGTTTCAACATATACTAAAAATGTGAATTATTTACAGTTTCTGAATCCTCTTCAGGGGAGCTGCTTCAGCATCCTTGGAGACAACTTGCAAAAAAATCTACTTAGTAGCAGGTCAAAAAACCCCTGCTAAATAACGTAATGATGCATACAGAAAGTCATATTGAAAAGTCACTAATTTATATTATAAAAGAGTAATGCAGACCTTCTCATATATTTAACTTTGTCCAGTCACTTCCTTTAAAGACAGAGAAGAAACAGGAACAGCTTAGGAAATGGCACTTGGAACAATCAGAAGAAAGGCATGACTCCCTCAGAGGCAGGAGATTTCAGAGATGAAGCAAAAGAGCAACGCTATGTAGTAAATGAGCTGTAAATGAACAGAAATACTGAAAAAGGTCCACACTGTTCTACCTTATCCTATCAGAAACCACAAGCTGCACAATGTCCAGAAAAAAATCCAAAGGCAGAACTGGTAAGAAACTACTGCCCTTTCACCTGCCCACTTTATCACAAGACACAGGTATATCCTAAAGGTCTTAGAAAGATACTGAGAAGATTCCAAGATTATCCACAGCCACTTTAAGGGAAAAAAAAAAAAAAAAGAAAGAAAGTTTTAAAGGGTGAACCTATTTCTGCTTTAAGCACTAAGCTGAAAGTGACTGTGGGTTTTGCAAAACAACTGTTTCTATCCTAGAGCTGCTTCTTTGCAGATTTTAAGTGCTTCTCTGAAACACCTAGTATTGGCCACAGTTCTCAAGATACTTCATGAATTCTTGTGCACTAGTTGTTAACTTCTCCATTAAATATTTAAGCTACTCAAATACTGATTAAACATGCTAGAATACCAGTAGCAACAACAAAAATACTCCGCTAGAGGGGTAGGAAAGCAATTGGAACAGATGCATCTTAATGCTATTTAGTCAAAACTGCCTAGAAAAAATGACAAAGTCAGCCAGTGAAACAAACAAACAATATCTTTATCACTCTAATTAGAGTATCATCTACAGCAGGAACTTACACCGTTTTGATACCTGGTTTATGTGGGCTGTTTACGCAGGAATCATCTGCCTTACTGTACTCTGATCCAAGTGTAATGATTAGTTAGGACAAAACATTCATACACATTTTTCTTCATCACTCAAGCTTCCACATGATATAGTACAAACTATCATCTCTAACAACAGCTTGTAGATGTTGCTGCTGTTGTTTTTGTAATCTAGGTGAGCATATGCTGACTTCAAAAACAATCAACACTTCTTTCTCCAACAAAGAAACCCTACAGTCTCTAGCTACTGACATTTGCTAAGTGGCTCTTGCCTTCAGGATTTATTTGTGCACAGAACATTTTGCTGTAGTTCATTGGTCTAAATATGCTACTCAACAAGAATAGGGTTTTTAAGGTGATGAATTGCTCCTTTGCATTTTAGATGTATCTTTGGGCATCTCTCTTTGCCACACAAAGATTTCAGTCACTATCTGTGACATCAAATAAATTATTTAAGAAAATATTGAAAAACTGAAGTCGAATACAAGATGTGACTAGCACCACTATTTGGAATAGGGTATATATTTCCTTCCCCCTGCTTTTTAATTAATGAAAAACTATTGCATTTGTGTTATTCTCAATGTCTTCTGTTGCAGCTTATAAGCGAGCCTACCAGGGGTAGTGCCCTGCTAGACCTACTGTTTACAAACAGGGAAGGGCTGGTTGAAGATGTGGTGGTTGGAAGTCGTTTAGGGCACAGCAACCATGATATGAAAGAATTTTCAATATGTGGTGAAGTTAGGAGGGCTGTCAGCAAAATCTCTACCTTGGACTTCCGGAGGGCTGACTTTGGTCTACTCAGGATGCTTGTTTGGAGAGCCCTTGGGAAGCAACCCTCAAAGAAAAAGGGGCCTGGGAAGGCTGGGCTTATTTTAAGAATGAAATTATCAAGGCGCAGGAGCAGGCTGTCCCTATGTGCTGAAAAATGAGCCAGCAAGGAAGACCAGTCTGGTTGAGCATGGAGCTTTTGCAAGAGCTCACCAAAAAAAACCCAGAGTGTATCAACTTTAGAAAAAGAGGCAGGTGAACTGAAAGTATTTAAGGATATTGTAAGGTCACGTAGAAAGAGAATTAGAGATGTGAAAGCTCAGTTAGAACTTAATCTGGCCAATTCTGTTAAGGATAATAAAAAGTGCTTTTGTAAATACATTGATAACAAAAGGTGGGCCAGGGAAAATCTCCATTCCTTGTAAGATGAAGGGGGGAACATAGTAACAGAAGACAAGGAAAAGGCTGAGGTACTCAACATCTTCTTTGTGTCAGTCTTTAACAAAAACACTGGTTATCCTCAGAGCAACTGGGTTCCTGAGTTGGTAGGCAGGGATGGGGAGCAGAATATCCCTCCTGTAATCCAGGAGGAAGTAGTGACCTGTTGTGCCACTTAGATCCTAACAAGTCTATGGGTCCAGATGGGATTCACCCTAGGGTGCTTAGGGAGCTGGTGCAAGAGGCGGCTAGGCCGCCCTCTGTCATTTGTCACTGGTCCCACCTCACCAGGGAGGTCCCAGATGGCTGAAGGTTGACCAATGTGACATCTATCCACAAGAAGGGCCAGAAGGAGGATCCAGGGAACTATAGTCCTGTCAGCCTGACCTCGGTGCCTGGCAAGGTTATGGAGCAGATCATCCTGTGCGTCATCAAGTGGCATGTACCAGACAACCAGGGGATCAGGCCCAGACAACATCTGATCTCCTTCTGTGACAGGGTGACCCGCCTGGTAGACAAGGGGAAGGCTGTGGGTGTGGTCTACCTAGACTTCAGCAAACTCTTTGACACAGCTTCCCACGGCACCCTGCTGGAAAAGCTGGCAGTACATGGCTTAGACAGGTGCACCCTGCGCTGGGTTAAAAACTGGCTGGATGACTGGGCACAGAGAATGGTTGTGAGTAGTGCTGCATCCCAGTTGGTGTCCAGCGACCACTGGTGTCCCCTAGGGATCAGTACTGGGCTCAGTCCTATTCAACATCTTTATTGATGATCTGGATGAGGGGCCTGAGTCTACCATTAGTAAATTCCCAGATGACACCAAGTTGGGGTGGGAGTGTCAATCTGCTGGAGGGTAGGAAGACACTGCAGAGAGACCTGGACAGGCTGGACTGATGGGCTGAGGCCAACAGTATGAGGTTTAACAAGGCCAAGTGCAGGGTCCTACACTTTGGCCACAATAACCCCAGGCAGAGGTACGGATTGGGGGATAAGTGGCTGAAGATCGGCCAGGCAGAGGGGGACCTGGGATTACTGGTTGACAGCCAGCTGAACATAAAAGGCCAATGGCATCTTGTCCTGTATTAGGAATAGTGTGGGCAGTAGGAGTAGGGATGTAATTCTCCCCTCGTACTTGGCACTGGTGAGGCCTCACCTGGAGTCCTGTGTGCAGTTCTGGGCCCCTCACTTCAAGAAAGATATTGAGGTGCTGGAGCAGGTCCAGAGGAGAGCAACAAGGCTGGTGAAGGGACTGGAGGAAAAGTCTTATGAGGAGAGGCTGAGGGAGCTGGGGTTGTTTAGCCTGGAGAAGAGGAGACTCAGAGGAGACCTCATCACTTTCTACAACTACCTGAAAGGAAGTTGTAGTCAGGTGAGGTTGGGCTCTTCTCCCAGGCAACTAATGACAGGATGAAAGGGCACAGCCTGAAGCTGCAGCAGGGGATATTTAGGTTGGATATTAGGAAGCACTTCCTCATGGAAAGGGTGATTAAACACTGAAATGGACTGCCCAGGGAAGTGGTGGAGTCGCCATCCCTGGAGGCGTTTAAGGAAAGATTGGACATGGCACTCAGTGACATAGTCTAGTTGATGTGGTGTTAGGTCACAGGCTGGACTTGATGATCTCAGAGGTCTATTCCAGCCTCAATAATTCTGTGATTCTGTGATAAGTTACCATCATCACTCCAGAAGTTGTAATTGTGTTGTGCTCATTTGACTTTCATCACGGCTTACACTAGAGGGTAGGAAAAAAATATCACTTCATGCTACAAATGACTGAGCACAACAGACCAAGCTAGTGTGGTGAAAATAGCTGCAGTAAAATTCCAAAGTCTTCGCTCCACTAAGAAAACCATTGTCCTGAAACAACACAAGGGAAAGACATCAGTGTACATCTACCTGCTCAAGTAGCTGCCGTAGTCGATGAAGCTGAGACTCCAATTGTTTATTGTGATCTTCCAGTATTTGCATTCTTGCTTCCAGGCGACCTTTATGTTGCCTCAGGAGTTTAGCTTCAGCAATGAGTTCAGCATCTTCAGAAGCATGCTGAGGTGACACAATGGAGTCAGGAGGCGATGCAAGAGGGTTTATTCCTCTCCGAAGATGTTGCTCCTTTAGTTGCTCATATTCTATCTGCAGACTCCTGGTGTATTGAAAAGAGGGGAGAATGATGACTTAAGTAAGCAAATAAAAAACTTCCTTAGATCAGATGATGTTATCACCTCCAACTAAGAAGATAAGTGGCTCATGCAAAGACAATGTCTTGACTTGCAGCTTATGGAAAAAAACCAAAACAATAAAGCAGTGGTGAAACTAAGGTATTTTATCACAGACCCACACTCTTCTACCTAACAGAGTCAGGCTGTGCATGACATATGCCTTGATTGATTTTTTTGTTATTGTTAAAATCATGACTTCTAGGTCCATCTCTTCTCATCTCCAACACCTATACATAGCACACGCATGGCTCAAGCAACAATGAGGTGACAATTCAGAGACCAGGTAGAATGATTATGAGACCTTTGCTCTTCCTCGAGATCAGCAATGATGCGCTCCAACTCTCCTCGCTCTTCCTTTTCCACTGACTTGAGTATCTGAGCAGGACTTTGTGGCTGACTCACAGGTGACTCTCCTCCCAGCGTCTGACAATACTGCTGGATAAGGGCATGCTCATCCTCTCTACAGCAATGAAACAACACAAAGATAAAAATTAGGAAGTTCATTGTATGCAAAGTATTTCTTTTCCAGGGAGCTATTTCAAGAGGCTTTTAAAAATCTCCTGTTAGTTAATTTAACATCGTTCATTACAAAATGTCCAAATGTACCATTTCATTTGAATGGATAATAAAATCTGTTATTTAGAAATTTAGATCCTGGAAGAAACAGAATCACAGAATAATTTTGATTGAACCTCCTGGACTCTTTTCTCTCTGCTGTATTGTATTTCTAGCAGACATCTGGCAAGTTGAAGTTCTCCACAAGAACAAGTGGAAGTGATTGTGAAACTTCTCTCAACTGCTTATAGAATATTTCATCTGCTTCTCGATCCTAGCTGGGTGGTCTGTTGTAACAGACTCCCATCGTGACATCTGTCTCGTCGGCCTTCCCCCCAGTTCTTATCCATAAACACTTAACCCTGTCTTCACTATCATTAAGCTCTAGACAATCGAAATGCTCCTTAGCATAAAGGGTCACTCCACCACCTCTCCTTCCTGGCCTATCACTTCTGAGGAGTTTACAGCCATCCAACATAGCACTCTAGTTGTGTGAATCACCCCACCATGTTTCTGTGATGGCAGCTATACCATAGTTTTCCTAATGTACAACGGCTTGCAGCTCCTCCTGTTTGTTGCCCAAGCTACGTGCATTGGCATTGAAGTTATTCCTGTGGTGAAAAATAATCCATAAATAAACACGTTTACAAGTAAAACACATCAGGTGTTTTATAGATCGTGCATACGGATTGAGGTTTTTCTCAGAAATAAGTTCAAGCTCTTAGGGTAAAGGGAGCAAACGTATGTGACGAGCAAATGAAAATTGCAAATGTACTGCTTGCGTAACAAAATTCCCTATTTTATCCTACTGAATCAAGATTTTTGTACCTCAGTATATCAATACCCTCTTAAAAGTATCACCAGCATTAAGAGCAAGATAAAATAACCATAGATGCAATAAATATTGATTCCTGGTATGTGTGTCTCAGAAAAGTATTTGCATCATACAGCAAAGCAATTCAGTTCTTTGTAGTACTGCTTAAGACAAATTTTTTACTGAAGACTAATCCTATGGTAGAACAACATGAAACTATTTCTTCTAGAGAATAAATATTCACTATTTGCCCAAAGAAAGCATATGGTCTTTCATTTTCGAACTTGTCATTGAGATATGAAGATCTACATTATTATAATCAAATAAATGTGCATCAAGTAACACTATACCTACAAAACCCAATCCACAAAAAAAATTACAGCCTTTGACAGTTCTATCTGTCCATGGCATTCTATTCCACGTGAGTTCATCTATGATAAAAGGTTAAAAACAGTGAGGTATGAAGAGATTGTTCCATAGAGCTCTGATTGTATATCACTTTCCTTCATGCTGTCTTTTGTAACTAACTACTGGTCTGCAGAATGTTTACATGTAAAACTGAAAAAGGAACCTAATTAGTGAGTTCTCCTGCTTTTAATAACGAGTCAAAAGTTTAAAGGAAATAAATGTACATTCACTTATTCCTTCTCTGTCTTGGTTGTAATCAGCACTATACTCATGAGACGAAATGACAATATGAATCTTCCCATGCAAATGAATTTGGGATTATATGTGCATTAAAGTTCCTAAAAAATATACAGGCTATAAGAGAGTGTTAACCGAAAAGGAAATAGAACAGTGTTCCTTTACCTTCCTTAGCTACACAAAAAAACCTGTAACTGCTTTATCTTCTCCACTACTTGAGTGATCTCAGGCAAACTCATTACTCACTTTGTTCTTTTGCATTAGTCTAGCTAAAACAAAAACAAAGGCTAATGCAGTTAAGGGAGCTTGGATCAGGTCCTAATGTGATAATGAAAATCTCATGGTGGTTCTTCACTCTTTAACCGTCTTGATAAAAAAAAATCCCACCTCTTGCAGTTAAGTTTTTGCCAAAGTGATGTAACCCCCTTTTGGGGCTTCAAACTCTGTGGTACATACATACTTCTACAGCCCTGCAAAACATGCAGAATCCCCTCATTGTGATTGAAACTGCTGCACTAAGCCAGGAGTGCTGGCAATTCAGTCTCACATCTTCAGCAAGTACAGAAACAGAGTGCTAAAGCAGACTAGAGAGAGAATACAGCTTTATCACTCAGCTTTCAAAACACTACATATTAATTTAAGTGATACAGTACAACTACACATACAGCCTTCTTTTGTGCAAGGGTGTTGATGTTGTCTGAAAAGGTTCACCTGATCAAGTTTAGTCTGGTTATTTTAATTAGGCATCAAAAAGCTGCTGTCTACATTTTAAGATGATAAATTAGTTTATAAACAACTACGTAGGTCATCTAAAATGGATTTTTTTTAAAATAAGGCTCTGTAAAGCTGGATTCGTTATATTTATTTTATTATATATAATAAATACATTACATATATATATTTATTGGTGGTTATTATCCTGAAGAAACTGTGCTTTGAGAAAAAAACCCTAGAAGTACACAAAGTCCTTCAATAGCAGAGACTGCAGTTCCTTTTCAGCATTTCACCATAATATATATTACATATATTTTGTTAAATCTGAGATTCTGCCAAGATTTTGCATTAGGCGTCATTCTTTGAAACTTAGAAACCCCTTAAATAAAGATTTTACACAGTAAATGCTTACATACTTTTGACAGTATTGTGGTCCAGTAGGTGAGCTCAACACAGCTAAATACAGCTAATTTTATATTTTGGACTCCGGGCTATTCCGATCAGAGAAAATTTCATTTCCCTCTTCTCCCACTAGTTCAGAGTCTCAGAAACTGTACAGGACAGACTGTGAATATTGACCAGTCTTTTTTTAGGCATCACACATTGCAGCTGACACCAGGCTTTTTCACATGCTGGGAGAAGTGTCTGATAAAAGTCTTCTGAAGGAAAAGTGTATTTTTGTCATGTGTTCCATCTCTGGACTGTATTGCAAAATTACTAGTTCAAAAAAAAAAAACTAGAACCTTGAACCTGCACCAACAAACCTCTCATGACTGTAATTAACAGAGATTCATTAGTAGCACAGGAGTCCCAGGCAGTGCTTCGAAATGACCTACAATATAAGGGAGTGACACTGTCTCTGCCATGCAAACACTCATTTTGAGAATCTGGGACTCTCTTATGCCGAATTGGTTGGAAATGGCAATCAGCAACCAAAATAAAAGCACAACATCAAAATAAATTCCTTATCATTTCTCGATGGTTATTATCCTGAAGAAACTGTGCTTTGAGAAAAAAAAACAATCCAGAAGCACACAAAGTCCTTCAATAGTAGAGACTGCAGTTCCTTTTCAGCATTTCATCATAATAGAAAGCAGTAAAAATGACATCCCAGGGGGTCAGACTTGAAAGAATTACATCTCAAAGGAAAAGAACACCCCAACAAGGAAACCCAGAGAAAACGGCCTTTGAAATATCCTATTCTCTTTGTGGATATGTATTTTCAAGAGGTCTATTCCAAAACATGCATTATGCATGGTGGAACCAAGAGGCAAATAATGTTGCATATAACTTCTCTTGCATCGAGACTATGCTGTGGAAAGTAAAATTTAGATATCCTGACAGTCACTTTTCATCAGTGTATTATTTTACCTGATTAAGAAAACTGATTGTTAAAGTAGATTTCATATAGTAAGATGTGGGTATTTGTGAACCTCCTTCACTGATAATTTTAATTTTTCCTGTGGCTCTCATGCTAAACACTGTGCATTCTACTCCAAACAAAGTATACCCTGACCCACTGATGCTATGAGAAATACTAGCATTAGGTTCAAGAAGATACTCCAAAAGGCTTTATCTTTTATCACTACATGGAACCATTTTCGTGTTGTGACAAGATGCCTTTTAACCACTTATTTCACGTCAAATTATCCAGGTACCACATCCTGCAGCTCCAGTTTGACTTACGACACACTGAGTGGCAGTGCCAGATAAAAGTACCACCAGCCTTCATTGCTTTTTCCCACTCCTGCACTTGAGAGCACAGCTCCCTAATAAATAAAGTTTCAGATATGCTCCAACACTAGTTGAGTGTGAAGTGGCATCAACTGTGCTGCAGACATAAAGGTAACTGGTAGTAAAGGCATTAATCAGAAAACAGCTATTAAACACATTTACACAGAAAGGCATTTACACTATGTCCAGTACAATTAATTTCAGTATGGGCTAGATAGGATAGTTTGCACAGAAGTAAGACATTTACAGGCCTTGTCCTATTTTTCAAACATTTTTTTTTTTGTCTTTTCATTCTACTACACCATGATTTGTCAAACTGTGAGACATAGCTTTTTCTAGGGGCATTATTTATCATTCTTTGTTGCAAAGACTTCATTTTTTCCTTACGCTCATCTTCACTTCTGAAGAGGCCAGTCTGCTTCAAATATATAGATGTGCATTCATGAATTAAAGCCAAAGAAAATTCATCACAACAGTCTAGCCTAAACATTTAGAACTCCTTAATGTATGGAGAAAAGGACATGAAGGAAAAACTTTTTTATTCATTTCATTCATTCAATATAAATATATTCATATTTATACCAGAAAACGCATGTATGAGAACATTGGAATGTTTGTTAAGAAGCTGGATATACTAGAGACTATTTTTTTCCTACCTACAAATATTTTTCCCTATTGAGGAAAATGCTTTTTTAAATGGAATTAACATACCTTTAGGAGAAGGGAGGGTTAAAAAAAGGTTAGTTAGGGACACAGAAGAAGTCATAATGACATTGAAGATAACAGCTTAGTTAAAAATCAAAGAATTTCTTTGCAGAATGCTTTCTTAATAAAATGGTTTATTGCAAAACATTCCTTCAAAAAAGGAATGCAGAAGTTTTCTTACTGTCAGCCAAATGTAGAAAACTTCTTAAAAACATACTCCTTGGAGCATGAAGTGTTAAAGTATTATTGATGAACTTGTGAACCTGACAAGATCAAAGCAGTCACTTTTCAATATTAAGTGTAATTGTGCTTCTGTTTTAGGTTCACAATAAACCAAAGAACTCTTAAGGACCAATAAAAATACGATCAGAGAACAGAATTTCAATTACAAGAAGCTGTAATCATCTCCTGAACATTTGAAAGAATACCGTTAAGAAAATGAGATTTTCTCAGATAGGAACATTCAAGCTGCAAAAATGAACCGCCAAATTTCAAATTGCTCCTTCAGATTCAGGTTATACAGAATAATATCATTATGTTCATTTTTATGTCAAACTGCATTTAAACAATAAGAATAGAGTTGAACTATAATCTTAAATTCGCAATGTTCCAGCTATAGGCTACTTATGGTCCACAGCAGGATCCAAGTTCGTAACTGTAGATGCTTGGAAAAATTTCTTTGCTGAAAGGGTTATCAAGCATTGGAATAGGCTGCTCAGGGAAGACCTTGAGTCATCTCTAGATGTATTCAAAAGACATGTAGATGTGGCACTCAGGGACATCGTTTAGTGGCAGACACGGCAGTACTAGGTTTACAGTTGCACTCAAAGATCTTTTCCAATCTAAACGATTCTATGATAATAGTTTAATGCTGAACTTCAAGCAATAGATCTTCAGAATTTTGTGACTACTTCAACATTTACCTTAATGAAAGCACACATTATTATCTGCAAATAAAACATAAGGTGTGATTGGGTACAAAGTTACTCTTGTGCTCCCTGGCCTCTAAATCTCTCTATATTCTGTTTAACAGTCCTCTTTTGACAACAGGACTGAGACTCAAATTCAGAGGTCCCTCTCACATGTTGGTAAACAAAGCACCATGTTCATTCTTTTCGTAAAGGTCATTTTTATAAATGAGCAGGGAAATTGCATTAAAACTAATAATTTGGCAGTAAAAATTAAGCATATATACTCCCTTTTAACATTGGGAAGAATGCTTGCTAGGTTTTTGTATATGAGTAGACTCATTAATTATAAAATAAACAACTCAATTAAGTGTATGAGCATTTAGCTGCTTTCAAGTTTTCAGCTTTCCTGCCAAATGACAGTATGTTTGCTCTTTTTCTTTTTGGAAGGGAAGTCAAAAGGGAATATTTTGGCTGTGTTTCTTTCACTGGTGAGCATATCAATGACAGAAATACATGAAAACTGTTATGCATGAAAAAAAATTCTATTAGTTATGTAAATAGAGTTAATTAAGCAGGAAAGAGGAAACATTTAAAGGTGGCCACATATGCTTCTCGGAAGCAAAGTACTTTACATCTCAAATTGTTAGTACATTCATGGGTAGAATAATTTCCTGATTAGATTTTAAAACAGTAAATGGAAGTATTATTGAGAACAATAATATTTTCTAACTAAAGCTGAACAAGAACAATTTCTATTCCCTCTTTAAAAATGCTGATGACATCCATTAATAACTTAAGTCAGAGTCTTACTATATTGATTTAATAAACAGAATCAATGATACAGTGAGGTTAAAACATTTTTTTTTTCAGCGTAAAAATATATTTAATTCATCACCAGTTCAAGGGGTTCTATGTTTTCTAGGTTCATCAATGCATTTTAAGGAAAGTTTTTACAATAAAAGTAACATATAATTAGAAAAAATAAAATTACATTGATAACATTCATGTAGGACTGTGTTCACATCCCCAAGTACAAATGGATGGATCAGCAGCCAGTAAACAAATACAAACAAGAAATAGCAACACTGTTCTGGCTCTTAGAAATCTTTAAAATGTAGATGATTTTTTTTCAATGAGAAAATTGTCCTGGGACTTAGCACAATCTTTGGATTCAGTCTGTTGTCCAATTCAAAATAGAAGGATTTATTTTCTTTTATACTACGATAAAAGCAGAAAAGAAATACAAACTAAAACCTACAGAGCTGTGACTTTTTTCAAGACGCATGAAACATCGATACTTTTGAAGCAGAATAGCTGACAAATGTAGAGTTCCTTCATAAAATTACCAATGTCTACAATTGGCGCTAGGAATAATGAAATTTATGCAGGCATGCTTGGGATCATACTTAATAGCTACTGGGACTAAGTCCTCTGCTACAACTTATGAAGATTAAACCATACGCCTATAACCAAAGTTCCTGGCAGCCTTAATGAGTATGAGTTACTTACACGCTTCCCGTGGTGGAGCTACTGTCCGTGAGGAAGGAGCCATTGGTCCTTTCCATCTGTGCAAGCCTGAAAAGCAGGGAAAGACCATGACTTATAGAGAACATGTTGCACAATTTAAACAGAGGGAGTGCAAAGATCAGTTCTACTTAACAACAGCTCAGATATGGCAGTCTTGGTATCCATGAATAGGAATAAACTCCTAGATTTTGTGAGAAAAAAAACTATAATTCAGAGGACTTTTATGAGAAACTTGTGCTATGATTAACTAATTCTACTTGCCAAACAACAAAGAATAAGTATATTTTCTATCTCGAGTGTAATTATCATTAGCATCACCACAACTCTCATGGTAAAATTAGAGACGTTTTCACAGATGGTTTTCTTTTTGAATTTTATAAAGCTAGACTAACAGAAGTGGATGGATACTTTTTAAATAGAACACATGCAACATCTGAAATTATGCTTGGCAAATAACATTACATTGCGGACAGATAAGTCCTGCAAAACAACACAAATACCAGTATAATTTCAGGGAGTCATTGCCTATGGGTCCTTGTTTTGGAAGGAAAGGATTGGATTATTATACTTTATATATAAGGCCATACAGCTTTTTAAAATTGCAGCAGAAATTTTCCATGTATTCAACTTTCAAGGAAAGATACAACTTATGTACCTAAGGCACATACATAAAAATCTAGGAAAACTCAATGCTGTGCACATATATTGGACTGCACCGAATCCAGCTACTGCCTTAATTATCTCCATGTCATACACATATTTGCAAGTCTGTTACAGAATTATAGAACCATTTCGGTTCAAAAAGACCTTTTAAGATCATCAAATCCAACCACGAACCCAGTACTGTGAGGTCACCACTAAACTATGTCTCTAGGCACCACATCTACAAATGCACTATTGTTATGCAATATGATGCTATGCATTATTATAGACATCAAGCTTCTTTTTGAAAGCGGTGTGCAAGGCCCTGAAGAAACTCTGCATTTCTTACCTAGTAGCATACTGCTCTATTCTGGAGTGTGTGTCGTCATGAAACAGCTGCGGAGACTGGGAAGGACTAGTTTAAAAAAGAAATAAATTAGTGGCATCTAAAGCAATTCATGATACCAACAACATTATTTTTAAAGTAAGTTAGACTGATGACGAATAAATTCACATTATTGCCGAGAGGGTTATTGCTTTGGGTCAGCCATGCCCTATAGCTCATGCATATTAGATTAGTTGCAACTGAGCTAAATGAAAACAACCAGTACACTAAGCATTCCAGATGAAGGGGTTCTGCATACTCACTCATATTGCTCTGGCCACATACTGATGAGAGTGATAGGACTGTAAAGAAGAAAAACAAACAAACAAACAAACAACAAACAAAAATAAAAGGGAGAAAGAAAGAAAGAAACTATGAAACAAAAACTTTAGTGCCATTTAAGCAAGAGAAAGCTGGAGAGAAACAAAATATTTTAACCAGCAACCCATCCAGATTATCTGAATCTGTAACAACTGATGCAGAGACACCAACAGATACTGCTGTATATTGTGGAGAAATTGACTTACATATATAATTTTCTTAAATAAAAATCAATTAAAAAAAGAAACAAAACAAATCACTGCTATTGACCGAACTGCAGTTTGTAAATTATTATCAGTTCATTTAAATTCTGCTCAAGTACCAGGGCTTTCATTTTAAAGCAGCTAGAAAATATATTTACAAAACAAAAGGGAAAAAAACCACCAGCAACATCAAAAAACCCACCATAAATCAAAGTTATTAATGCTTATTTTCCTTCTGCATAAAAATAATCAGAGGTAAATACATATTGTATTACATTCTGACACTTGAGTAACTATTTAGGATTATTTATTTTATTTTTTTTTTATTTAAAGGAATGTATTACTGAGTTTTGCCACCTGCAGGGGAGAGAACCAATACTAACAGTTTCCTCAGCACGACGCTGGCAATTTATTTGTGTATATTTCCCACATGACTGGATCAAGAGAGTTTACTCTCTTACTGATTACAGTTTGACATTCCAATTTCTGGCACCACTAACAAACTTTCATCACATCAAAGTAGCTTTGCTTTCCTGTATTGGTGGAAGCTGAAGGTTGTCCCAGTGAGCAACATTTTAACATCTGAATGTATCTTCCTGAGAAGCCAGGCCATCAGTAATGCCACTTTGCAGATTATTTCCTCCTGCACTAATGAGTAGCTTTGTGTTTTTTTTTTTCTTATTGTAAATAAAATGCACAATCTCTGGTCATGAAAACAGAGCACGGACACTGGCAGTGGGCTGTTGCATGAAGGCAGAGCACATATATTGAAGCATCACATTGGCTGCTGCTAGCTAAGCGGTGCTGTGCTCAGAGGATACAGTAGCACTGGAAGCCATCAAGGAGAGTCAATCCACAAAACTACTTCTAGCACCCTGTCAACACGTCTTAATTTTGCTCTTTTAAGAGTGTCCCTTGCTGACAACTACCAAGTAAGTAAATAAAGTATTTCTGCTGGCATCATAAGTAATTCTGTGGGGACATGAGAGTGCGCTTTCATTAGACCCCCTATATTTCTGATGCCTGCAGGAACATAATTATCTATCTCAGAGATTTCTAACCCCAGGGACTTTGACATAACGAAATAAGCAGTGCAGTTCCAAAAGCCCAGTCTCCCCCAAGCTATAAAAGTGTTCTTTGTAAAATAGCTATTCAGCCCTCTCCAATATTACCTGCTAAAGTTCATGGCTTTGTTATAAAATGCTTAAAAAAACTCCAAGCATAAAATATGTTACTTTTTCAAAACCAGGCAAGATATGCAAATAATGCAAAACAATTCACAGAAAATAATACTCTATAAGGCTGTTGATTATTTCTCAGGTTTCACTTTTTTGTTTCTAATGGAATGGGCCAGTGACCCCAAGCATAATTACTCTACAATAAAGCTTACGTCTCCAGGTTGTCACCCTCCAATACTGTTTGCACAGGTAGGTAGCCGAGTCGGGGATGCTTTGCAAAATACTTCTTTGAACGGAACTTATTCTTCAGCACCTTTGTGAAGTCCCGTACGTCTTCTCCAGATGTTGTCTTAAAAAGTTAGAAGAAATTAAATTGAATATTGCTAAATAGCATTGAGATAATAGTGCTGCTACTGTCCTGGAAAAGGATAGAAGGAAAAACTTAAAAATCTTAATGATGTAACATTGCCTTTTTAGTGTTCTGAAATATGGTACAATAATAATGCTAATACAATTATTTTCTAATGGATAAAACAGTGAGGCTTCAAGTTCCCATCAATGAATACATTGCACTTACAATTACTTTATAAATTAGAAAAAAAACAAAAACCAAACAGATTTGTGTTAAGCTAAACATTTATAATCAGTCTTACAAAAGACAAAAATTGGATTTTTCAGAAAAAATCATAAAAAAGGCAAATTACAAGGGGATACTCAGCCACTGAAAGCAATCAACGGGATATTTATACCTATGAAGCTCATGTCTCACCCCACAGACAGAAAAACCTTGCTCTGCTGAAAAAAAATAGAGCTAACGCTAATGGCTTTGTTTAGGAAAAAACCAAAACACAAAACAACAAAAAGCTAACAGAGCCCTCTATATTCACAAAGCGCCACTAAATTCTCACTGCCTCCCATTTCATGACTAAACTGGGAAACTTTATCACAAGATGGGAGCAGTACCTGATAAACCATTCTCTGTGGCAATGGCCAAGTTTTTCATAAGCATTTTCGTAAGTTACCAGATCTCTTCCTACAAGATTCTGCCACTATGTTTATCACTCCAGATTGTTTTTAGAACAGAATTAAAATTGATGCAACTGCTTTTAAAAATCAGTTTAACTGGAAACAATCACAGCAATAATGGCAGCACTGCTTCGGAAATACTATTCTGTTAACTTCTGCTACAAAAGTAGGGCTACAAGGAAAACATGCAGGCATAAAATACAAAGTGAAAATGGCAATAAAGAGATATGCAGGAAGAAACAATAGTATATAGTATGCCTTTAAAGTATATGTGTTCACAGAACGTACAAGTACTTAAATAGAATGGTCCCCATCACATGTAGCAGTTACTATTAAGTATTCCTTCTTGAAACTGCAGTACAGAAAAAGTGGCCATTCACTTCCTGCATTGGCTGAAGGTTTGCAACTGCTTCAATAAATTTCCAGTCCAAACTCTGTAACAAACTACAGATTACATTTCTGTACCCTTTACTTTGGGAGAAGCCTGTTAACATGAAAGGATGCCAAAGTAGACAGACATCCATAGGGCAAACAGAGTGAAAAACTTTTCAGTTTTCTAAATTTTTTCATTACATACTACAAAGAGGCCTAGAAGCAGGTCAGGCAAACTAGTCTCTGTTTTATTCGCTGTTGTCAAAACATAAAAATACTTCCCTATATTCACCTATGCATTTTATGTATGTATAATATATGCTGTTACAAACTCTGTAAATGAAGATCAGATAAGCAATAAAAATTGTAGATTATCAAACTGATGTTGGTAAGAGTTTTTCACATACGGCTTTAGCAAGTAACAATGAGCTGAGCAAATCTGGCATTAAGAGGTGTTTGAACCCTCAAATTTTAATACAGATAAATCCAGGAAGGGCTCATAAAATCATTCTCAAAAAGCACCTGCTCGAATCGCTGCATCATCCAAACAAGGAACGTAATGCAGCCCAAGGGGCTGCTTGTTCTCATGCAACAGTAACTCCAGCAGATGGAACTCTGTCCCAAGGCCAAGGAATGAAAGTTTTAGTACCTACACATGGCAGAAATAAATGTCTACTGAGCTGAAAAACTTTTCCTCTGGTATATTCTTTGTTTGGTATGACAGCCTGACCCAATTCTATGGAAAGACTAACTACTGACTGAGGGCAGTAAATACTAACTAGTAAAAACCAAGCAGATTAGGAAGCACTATTTTAATAAACATGCAACAAAGATACAACTCTTAGAATTATTTCTCTGTATTTTGCATATAGCTACACTACACAATCCAATCCAAAATCATACCAAGAGAGATGTACTATAACATTTTGCTTTTGAAAAAAGAATAGCCAGGCACTGTTGTCTAGAATCTATCTACTCAATTAAAATCAACAGTGAGCTTGTACCCTTCCTTACATCATGGCATCTTGACTATTTCCACACAAGTCAATAGCAAAAATACCAGTGTAGTTACAAAACTACTTAAAAAGCAAAGAAACCAAATTCTTTCCTTCACTGAAAATTTCAGTCAAAAGACCATGCTTTTAAACTTAACATCTCAGTTCTTAGAACAAGACAAAGTTCAGGAAGGAATAACTAAGATCTATGGCCAGCACAAGTAACTAAACAAACATCTGTAGAGGAGGGTCTCAAGGAGAACAATCTGTATCAACTGACAAACGGTCATCAGTATTCTTCAATATACCAGTCAGGCTAAAATGGAGTCATAAGTCACAAATTAAAACCAGACAAAATTCCTTGTAAACCAAAAATTTAAGAAACTGGGATTTACACAGAAAGCACTGGAGAAAACAAATATGCTGGGACATGTTTTTCATATGTAAATTAAAAAAACCCAAACAAACAGTTGGTATATATTTTTAACATATTAGAAACAGAACAATTATTTGTTGGGAAAAGGTACTACCAAGACTGCAATAAATCAGTTGGAGAGCTCTAAATTAAATAATATATAAAATAAAAATTATAATAAACAAATATATACAACATATCACATGTGAAAAAAATATATAATACTTATTATATATACATACATTTATTTATGTTTCTCACTATTCTCTTTTTTCCAAGGAAAAAATGAAGAGATAATGAAAACCCAAACATTCAGTGCATCTATCTATGTAAAAGGACTAGTCTGAATCTAAGTCATCACTCTGTTAATTACATTTCTTCTACTATGTCTAACACAAAACCAAAGAGCTGTTCTAATATATACATAGAAAGTAATTCCCAGAAGGGATGTGAATCTCTATGAATAAACGCTGTCATTAACCCCAGTCAACCTTCATGGGTCATGAGGATGCTGGAGAGAAACGTAACATTCAATACATTCAATACACAAAATAATCAAGGAAGTTCCAAGAAAATATATTTTGTATAATATGACATACTCAGGGATGTAAGATTTACAGTATAAAAGAACATCTATGTTGTTTAAAATGACTTCAGTTTATTCTTCAGTAGAAGCCCTACTAGAGATACCTGAATTTGATATCACTTGATAACCTTCAAATGCTTTAGCAAATTTGAAGGTTTGTAGTTTAAAAAAACCCGCCAACAACAAAAAAAAAAGAGAAAGAAAAACCCCACAATTTTGTACATCTCTGTATTTTATTTCTTGACACTTATTGTCTGTAAGATTTGGCAGAATCTGTACCGTGAGTCTGACTGCCATTGATGGAAAACAAAATTGTTAGATCTACTTATGGTAACAGCTACAACATGTGCAGGTATAATGACAGCTCCATCTTAAAGCAGCTGTCAACAAGGTACCACTGAGAGGCTTGGAAACTTCCCAGTATAGGAAGTGGGGTAAGGAAACAGATGCTTCATTCCTCTGCTTACGTTTTTTAAAAATTGACACTTAAGGACGTAGTTCACCAATAACTTAAGTTATTAACACCACTAATATGTTTAAGCACATACATTCACTCCCATCAACAAAGCACCCACATTTAAAAAAAAAAATCCCACATCTCGTGATAGAGGCATGAGCTAGGATACCACATAAATTAGGTGATTAAAAGGTATAATAACTGTATTTATGGCTGTTATAGTCCCATCAGTGACGTTTGCACCGGGTAACATTGTGAAGGTTAGTGCATTGACAAGCATGTCAAGAGGAAACCACTGACTTACTTATGTCTGTTTGCTGTTTATAAAACACCAAGGCTGCTTATTGTTCAGGAATGTATCTGTCTTCTCTCCATGTCAGCAGCAATTAGATTTTCGTATGACTTACCTAGAGGAGAAGTCTTAACAGGCACTGCTACAGATAAATTGTATTGTGCCTGGAAAAAACCTATCATTCAACCAATAATTTCTGATGTCTTGCTTATCATATTCTCAGCTTTTTCAGGGAAAAAGAGTTCTGGTCATCTTGATGATGAAGAGGCTAACCTCCATCATTTTGTATAGAAAGAATACCAAAAAGAGACTGTTGTCAAAATAAGGAGCTGTACCAGGTGAGAGTAGTGGCACAGAACCACAAAAATCGATTATACTTTCATCGAAGTCAGGAAGTAAGACTACTTGCAATGAGAAAATTTTCAGAACTGCTGATCTGATATTTGTACATTACCTCAGAAAAGCTGTTTTTAATGCTTTACTGAGGAATATAGGAGTTGTGAAGTGGAAATAGTTTTGAGAAAGAAAAGAGATGCAGTAACTATTTCTATCAAAGGATCCGTTGGTATAAAAAGCCACATTAATAAAACACAAATACCACTACTGAGAGAATTTTCATTCCAAAAAAAAGGTAAAAATAAATCATGTAGATACTTAGGAAAGAGTATTCCTGATTTAGATGCTGGGAAAACTTTACAAACTTTTCTACACATCTGTGTAAAATTCTACATTAAAAATCCTATTTCTCAATCTTCTCAGAGAAAGACTATTTAAAGGCGAAAAATAGCTACAATAACTATGCATTTCTGACTTAGAGACAGTAATGTTTTTAGTTCCTTACTAATCATTTCTAAATCCAGAATGAAAGAAAAAAAGACATAACCAAAGACATTATTATGAATTTTTACATTTCCAGCATCAAGAAAACCAAATTGTAAGCAAGGATGAACACTACCTGGTATTACAGATTAGGATGTAATAACTACACAACTAGCTAGTGTAAATCACCCTATTCTGAAATTATGAAGCAATTCTCACCTGATGCAAATATTCCAAAACTAATGAAAACAGAGGATTTCCCCCTTGCAAATTTAATTTTAAAAACATATTCCTTAAACTATTCTCCCAATTACTTTAAAATTAAGTAGAATCAACTGAGCTTTTGAGAAATCATACCCTAGACTGACCTACTTACCTGAAGACAATTAAAAGGTCTTCCCTTCATCTGTAACTAAGCTCCAGCTCTAAATGTCAGCTTTATTAACCAGGGAAGCTTTTTTCCCCCCCTTAATTATCGCTAGTATTCTTAACAATAATGTATTAATATACATTATTTGTAAGAAAGAGGAGCTAGATGTTATTACTGCAGTTGGATGAGTACATGTATTTGTACTCTGCTCTGCAATACTGGCCACAAAAGTAACATTTTAACACCAACAGCCTTTGAATTTGGTGGAAAAGGTAGGTTAGATGTGCTTTACCCATTCAGGCTATCTCTACTATAATATAATGGATTCTCAGGTACTATTCATTGGCCTTTTGTACCTTCTTTTTATTTATCTTTCTTTTCACAGACCCAGGTCTATGCTGTTTTTCAGGCATTGTTCCATTTAAACATATAAGCTAGTCTACTAACTTACTGCAAAGAATTGCAATTCTTGACTATTATATTGCATTAAATGAGTTCAATACATAGAGAGATTTAGCAACAAATTAGCACACCAACTATAGTGCATTATTACAAATAGTAATAATTAATAACACCGTATCCTTTTTGTGAAATCAGTGCTTTATTTCTGACCTAATACACTTGAGATTAGTTAAAATCTATTGCACGTAGGTACTGATTATGGAAGTCAAATAGGCATATAAGAAGTCTGTTCATATAAGGGGTCATTTCCTTTTACAGAAACAGAGCTAGCAGAGTGTACTTACAGCAAGACCCAGGAAGAATTCCATCTCCCATATTCAGCTTCCAAATTAATGATGATCAGTGATGGACCTCTAACTTTGTGTGTCATCTAAATTATATGTCGTCTCTTTTATTTTGCTCTACTTCAAAATGCCCAAATTTCCTACCTTTACCTCCCATACGCTCGCCTGCCTTCACTCATTTTAATCAAGAATGTCATCTTATTCCCCTTATTATCCCACAGTGGATTCATCTCCCTCCTCCCATATTTCATGATAAGAAGGAACTTTTGCCTTAGGTTACCTTATTTTGCACTTAATACTGCTTTAAAACTAGACTTTTTGCAGAGGTAACAGAAGTCTTCATTATAATACAAGCTGTCCCTAGTCCCAGGGACAGAGGGGATTCCAGCCATTTCCAGAATATATTTTTCTATACGACAGTCTTTAATTGCAAATGAAATGGCTCACAGTAACACAATATGAATACGTTTAACGAGAACTGAAAGGTTCTCTCAGATATCAAATCTGCTGCTTCAGACAAAAGCTGGAAGTCATCAGAAATATACCACCCTGTTCTAGGAACAGTATGATGCCCTGTACCAGATATAATCTGTACATGACTAACGCAACAGGAAGGGTATCTTATTCTTGTGGACCAGTAACATTACCTATTTTGATACACTTTACACTTTCATTTCTTAAATTTCTGTGTATTACAGGCATTTAAAAAGAACATTTCTGTTCCATGACCATGATATAAACTAAAGATGAGGTTTAAGAGAAATTTGTAAGGGGGGGGAAAGTGAATCAATGAAAAATACATCTCGAATGCTTTGGGTTATGTTGGCTAAGGAGGCAAGTACACAATCAGTATCACTGTACTGCTAATGATGTCTAATGAAGACACGAAAACATCATAGACGTTCAGATCCTGGGGGTTCAGTCAGTCATGTGAATATGAGCAAGACTGGGCCTATGTCATACCACAAAACCAGAACAGAACAAAACCAGAAAATTCCCTCTGAAAAGAGGAGGCTGAAAAGAGAAACCTGGTGACAGAACATAACAAACCTTAGAGCAGACCGAAGAACAACAAATTTACTTCAAAAAATTTCTTCAGAGTATAGCCTGGCCTGTCAACTTATCAATCAAATCCCAATATTAGTTTAGAGAATTAATGAAAATAACATAACTCATGGCTTCTTTCAATCATAATGAAGTGAAAGCACCACTGAATAGAATTTGAAACACGCTGGATGAAAAAGAGAGGGAAAATGCAGGTAATAAGCTAAACTACTATAGCAAAAGACAGTTAAATAACTCAATGATTTTTTTTCTAGTAAAAGAACACATAGAACCTTGTAACACTACTGGAAACGAGCTCCTTTTCATCAGCTCTGGTTACGTGCTTGTCTGAATTTGTTTTCCTGAGCATACAGACCTTTCATCACTATTGTTTAAATTACGTATCAATTATTCTACTAATTTATTTGTGACTGAGTTAAAATTCTTAAGAATGTCAACAGTCAGACTAAAAAAAAGTAAAAGTGGTATTTGTATAAAGGAAGTTATCCACTCCTCCATTTAAGAAGTTTCCTAGAAACTTTCTCAGAAAAATCATGTCTGAAATTTCATTAAGAAAATATTGTGTTGTACAATTAATTTTTGTTTAGCTATTGCAGGTGAAACCCTCACATCAATTTTAGTCAGAAACTGCCAATACTGTTTATTTTTTTACCAACTACACACCAATTCTTAAATATCCCAGTTAACACCAATTACTCAGCAGAATGAAATACAGTATTTCCAACCATGTTTTCATGAAGTAAGCAAAAAGTTGGACCTGAAAGCAAAAGATCACGCACCTTTAAAAATATTAAAGTGCATTACTAGAACATTAAATATTCTTTACTATGATATAGCAATTGTAAAGTGAGTTTGTCATGTTCTCACTCTTATAGTGTGTATGTGTGTGTGCACATGTATACAAATATCACAATTATATTTAATATTTAATATTAATATTTTACAAACAAAAAGTAACATTCAAGTTATCTCAGAGGTGGATACTTATACCTATTTCTACAGAATCCAACCACCACCCATTTAAAATCAGCAGCACTAACAAAGTCCCTGATGACTTCCAAAGAATAAGGAAGACAGGTCCTACTAAACATATATAAAAGAAATCCTGGCAGAATATCTAAGTGACAAAAGACCGAAAAAAAAATTTAGACCTCAAATAACGCAAAACCAGTCCCTTACAGTCAGTAAACTAGTACTTACAGGTATACAATACTCCACCATTGGGTAATGCAACTTATGCCCCTTTGCTGTACGGCCAGAAAAGAAACAGCTCTGACAGACATCATAGTTGAAATGTTTTAAGCTCCGGTACCTACAAGAACATTAAACAAAGCGATTAGAGCTTCCTAAATTTAGTTCTAATATTTACTTGTTACTAAGCCTCACGAAGCAAACTATTACCTGCAATGATGTCATCTGCTTTTCAGCACCAGCAACACAAGGACATAGTGAGTTTGTTGGGATTAGCTTAGAAGCACCTTCAAGTGACCAGGACATGGAACAGTCAATGTTTGTCACAGTTCCAGACCCAGGGGCATCACTGTCACTGCAGCATTTGCACGGGACGCAGAAAACCTACAGCCCTCTTAGTTCACTTCACAGGTCACTTCACTGAGTATTTAAAAGAAATTCCTGCCTCCTACAGCCATATGAAGAGTCAACGTCAAGCTGCCCAAGTTGCTTTGAAGCAGAAAATCTTACAGGTACTATCTTCACAAATGGAGTGTGAAAAGTTAATAATTTTAAAGTTCAAACTGACTAAAAATTATATTGCTTTAATTTTTCTTTTCCTCTCTTTAGTATTCAGTTGATATATTGGAAAGCATTTATAAACCAGACCAGTTTACTTTGTATATTTTTACACTTACCAGTTAGCTTAAATGTTTGTACATTATTCTGATACTCAGAAATTCTAAACATTTCAGACAATAAAACTCTTGAGAATTCATTAATCATAAAAATAATACAGAACTAAGTTTAAAAATGACATTGATTTATTTACTTTTGTGTTATGGTTTTTTTTTAAGAGCATGTATATATATAAACCAGGTAACAAATGTACATGGTGTCCCTCATATTAAATGTAGTCACCAGGAGCATGATTTTAATTTTTTTCTTCAACTAAAGCTGACTACAGCAACACTTCAATTCCAGACTCCGCCTACTGCTTTTTACAGTATGGTGGTTCTGACTGGATGAGGTTTTATCATTTGTATGAAACTAAAATAAGCTAACTGAACCAAACTGAATAGCTACTGAACAGTTAAAATTCTAAATTAAATTGCTTCCTGAGAGCAGTTTTCAGTACCAATCCACATTTTTCCCCTGCTGAGTTTTATGTTTTGTTTTGCAAGAGAATATGTGTCTATAAATGTTAAGGTTCACCATTAAGGATGCTGATCCAAGTGTTTATAACCTTTACTCAGAGCCTGCATATTAAAATGGCCTCATCTACCTTCTGCTAAGATGCTAGATGCTTTTGTTATTGCAGATCTCTAACTGCATTGTAGAAATTATTTAGCATGAGCCATTCCTCTGTTTTCCTTTCTTTTCTTTTCTGTTTCTATGTTCTCCTTCTCCACACAAAATATTTCAGTACAGACAAGATTCATCAGCTCCAACTTAGGCATCTAGAAGATATCTGAGCTGGAGCTTTGTCGCTCTATGGTCCCTTAAGCATTAATTAGGAAAAATAGGAACATTTAGAGGAACTTCATCTCCTCTTAAGACAGCCAACAAAGTCTGATCAGCCTAATTACTTTTGGAAGTACTCACACATCTACACTGATAATGAAAGATGAAGGTTACTAGCTCAATTTTCTAAGACTGACGAAAGCCACTATGCCCAAGGCTAGGTGAGATGAATCTGACCTCAGTATTCATATTATTGTCCTCTAAAACAATACAGAGAAGGAGAAATATAAAGCATGGGGAACAAAAAAGATTCATTTGCCTAGATACCTAAAGCTAAGTCTTAGAGCCACTTACATGAAAGACTGCTTTATATCCTTTCTAAGTAATATACTCAATATCATGACCACAGCAGAGGAAAAAAAAAAAGACAGTTATGTTTAGGTCTAGTTCCTACCTTTTTTTTTTTTTTGCATAATTTTATACACTAGAGGAATCAATTCACAAATGCATGTTAAATGTAACAGCACTCACTAAGAGCATCAACCATCTCATGCCTCATGATGATAATTCACAGTAAAATCATATAGTTTAGGAGGATAACATAGAAGATATCCCTGGTGTCATTTTTTTCTTGTAAAATTCACAGCTTCCTTTGAACAGACAAAAGTTAGATTACATTCAATGCTTTTGGCAGGAACTATGCAAGTCTCATCACAGTAACATATCAATGTGCTAAGCAAGGAAAGCTTGTTGAAGAAGGATGTTTAATATTGCCTGGCATGAGAGAGTTTCCCAAGTTCTCCCAAGGGGAGGCAGCCCACATTTTTTCTTACTGATTAGGTCCTTTTGGTCTTGTACATTTATACTTCATTTGCTATCTATTGGATCCACCAATGCCAAAACATGCAATGACAGCCCACCCTGATCACATCTGTCAGTCACAGGACTGTTGGATGTCTAACAGCAGTTCTGCAGGAGCCAGAAATACATGGCTCAGGCCATACTGTGCCCTCACCATGGACGGTAGATCCCATCTTAAAGAAGGAAAATGGAGAAAAAACAAGCAGAAAGAATTGTACTTGTTGGAAGACTTGAAAGTGTGGATATTTTCAGAGAAACCTTGCACCCAGCTCTCCTCCTCTTACCTAAAGCCAACAATTGGACACTCTTTACAGATGTTGCATTTGGCCTGATGTTTTGCAGTTTCTGCAGCTGCCACACGGTGTAGAACTGGTAGCCATACCATAGACTGTGGCTCTAAGCGCATCCAATCTATAAATTGCTTTGCAGTTATTTCTGGCTTATTGTGATTCTGTGGGGAGAGAAAAAAACCCAAATTCAAATTTAAGAAAACCCACAACAATAAACTAGCAACACACACAAGCAGATTTTCCTTAGAATGTAATTAAATACCAATAACCTGTATCAATCCTTTCCATGCCAAGTTAATGCAAAACCAGTTACTGGATACAAGAGAGAATCTCGATTAAAACATATATAAAGAAAGTTAGTAAGAGTACAGAACTAAAGAGCTGTGATGGAGTAGACAGATGGTAATACAGATGGAGTACAAAGTAAAGGAGTAATGGCATCCATAGTAAAGCCATCTTTGAACTGAAAGGACTTGAGGAAGAAGTAAGGAAGCATGAAAAAGAAGCATGTTCTGCAGTTCAGGCACACTAAAGAAATAATTGCCTTTTGAGTTAAGATGTCAGACTGCTAAAAGTCAGTAGTGCATGGGTCTACTAATTGCCATGAGACTCATGCAATTTTTTAAACTGTATTCTGAGCCCATGGTATTCACTAAATTTAGCACATTAAACACACAAACAGGTAAATAAACAAATAATGAGAGAGAAATCTTCCACTTATCAGCAACCACTGTAGGAATACAGCAGAGCTAAAATAGAAGCACAATTGTTAAGAAGCAAATAAACATGTTTCCACATTTTTTCACATTTAAATTGTAACCACCAGGGGAGCCTAGCAGTAAAAGTATATTCATCAAATTTGACAGTGGTCATCTGTCTGAGCTCCCGGGAAGTAATAGAATACCACTTAAAATTAAAGTTATTCTTAAATGGTAAGACATGATGAGAAGCAACACCAGGTTTCTTAACTTATTCATAGTCCAAGTCAATTTTTGCCAGTAAGAGGAAGCAGCATGAAAAAAAGAATAAGGTGTTTTCCTCACCAACAAAACACTCGTTTTCACTAGGCTGAGATAACCATCATGCAGCTGCACACTTTCCAACACTCTCTGCTCTCTTAACGACCAGGAACTGAACTTGAGCTCTTCACGTGAGATAAGGGATGTAACTTCATCATCAGTATAATCATAACATCACATCAAGTATTTAAAAACTACCTTGCTAGTACCCCTCATTGTAATTGAATAGCATGGGAGATGGGGCAGGCCCCTGAGAGACATGAAGATCATTACTTCATGTCTCAGACAGAAAAATGTGTCATATGGCACACAAACTCTGTGCCATAAAAAAAAAAATGAATAATTTATTTCAGTACTACTCGAAACACTTGAGGGCAGTGACAGGTATGTCAAGCACCATCCCTTATTTTCTGAAGTAGCAATGTTAAAACCTCAGGGGAAGTTTTACATAGTTCATTGGTCAAACCAACTTCTATCAGCATTTGCCAAATTATTCATGATCTGGACAAATGCTCTTCCAAATCCAATCAGCTCAGAGTCCAGAAATGAATCTAATAGTTCTGGAAAAAAGTTAGCAAAAGTGAATTTTCTAAAACACCGAATGAAATTGTAGAAATGTCTATGAAAGAACTTCAAAAGAAAAATGTTCTAGAAGTTCACTTATAATATTTAATGTTTGATTCAATAAAATCAGAAATCTTACAGTCAGTAGTTTTATAAATGCCAAAGTGAATTTTTAATCCATATATAATTTCTGGCAGTGCTCAAAGCAGCCTCTTACACAGAAATAATCCACTCAAGCAGCATAGTTATCACGAGCAAACAGTCAGAGCCTTAAGCATCCTTGACAAAATCTGAGTTAGGTTGTGTTCCATTTCGACACCCTCTTTTTAATTCTCATCATCTTTAAACAGACAGCCACTCCTTGCAGCCTCATTAATCCTCTGCATGTAGTGTGGAGCTGAACAGCAGGCTGTAGGACAGCTTTATTCCATGTTCTGATCTGCTGCATAAGGGCTCACGATATATAAATGACTATGCTTGAAGTTTCATGCAACTGCAAGCTCTTTTGTCAGTAAAATAATGCTAAACAATTTCCTGATACACAAGGTCAAAAATTATTATTAGCATCATTCTCTTGTTCTGTTGAGATCATGTCTTGTTTCAGCAGGGAAAGGCACATTGTTTTCGCAGTATCGGGCTGCTTTGAACAATGCAAAGAAGGATAATTGGCTGCTACAAAAATTTTTTACCAGCTTTTAGAGCAGCCAATATTGTCAAAACTACAAAGATCTATATATTGTTTTTTGCGACACATAATTTGTTTGATCCTCTCCTAAACCATAAACCATCTTTTACTACTGCATTTTCCCAGTAACGTTCCACATTTAGTTGCAGAAACATTCATTTCTGTTCAGAAACTCAATGGATATTTTAAAACTCCTCTTTTCTTTTCTACATCATGGAGAAGTGAATAAAGGGTTTTTTTTCACCTGAAGGTCTTTTTTTATCTTACCTGTTGGAAACAGCTGCGCACGCTGGGTTCAATGTTGCTGCCACCAAAGGCTGCCACTTCCCCAAGCTGCCGTGGGATCTGGATAGCATCGTGAAGCAGCAGGCCCAGCTGCCTCTGGTCGCACATTTCTGTAGGACCTGCCACCTCCTTAAAGAGATCTGCAACATCAACAAGAGGCACCAGCTAATTTCATTTCTATGTACACCCCCTTTTATTCTGTAATGCTGCAGAACAAGCTTTATAATTTTTGTAATCCAGTTGTGGTTACAGAAGTCCACTGTCCCATATACAGTAATTTAGACTCACCTAATCTTGATTATTTTGATCACTTTTTTTTTATCTGTAATCATGTAAATGAGAAAAGTAAGGCCAAATGAATGACACTATATCGCTTCTTACAGCATCTCATGATAAAACTATACATGGCAGCTCCTGTTTTACCTAGGAGCAGCTGCGACAGAATAAAAGAGACATCACAAAATGAGAAGAGTTTTTCCTTCTAATTCATTATGAAGCTTTTTATGTTATTACTACAGAAGGACATTTTCCACAGAGTGTAAAAGCTCTTGATCCAGACTTGTAAGAAATAAGGCAGGGAAGACAACAGACCGGCATGGCTGAGTTAAGACCTGCTGGTCGAACTAAAGAGCAAGAAGAAAATGCACAGGCAGTGGAAGCAGGGACAAGTATCCTGGGAAGAGCATAGGAACACTGCCTAGTTGTGTAGGAGTAGGGGCAGGAAGGTCGAAGCACAGTGCAAGGAATAACAAGAAGGCTTCTACTAGTACATCAACTACATGAAAAAGGTCAAAGAAAGCATACCTGATAAGCAAGACTGGCAAGCTGATAGAACAGATAAGGAGAAGGCTGAGGTTCTCAACAACTGGCGGGGGGTGGGGGCACAGGAGCAAAGCCCCTCCCACCTGTAAGAGATCAGGTTTGTGATCACCTGAGGAACCTGAACATACATAAATCTATTGGATCTGATGAGATGTATCCCAGAGTTCTGAGGCAACTGGCTGATGTAGTTGCCAAGCCACTCTTCGTGACATTTGAAAAGTCCTGACAGCCAAGTGAAGTTCCTAGTGACTAGAAAAAGGCAAACATTGCACCCATTTCAAAAAAAAGGTAGAAAGCAGAACCCTGGGGACTACCGACCTGTCAGCCTCACTTCTGTGTGGGAGGATAATGGAACAGATCCTCCTAGAAGCTATGCTAAGACACATGGAGAATAGGGAGGTAGTCCACATGGCTTTACCAAGAGCAAATCTTCCCCAGCAAACCTTGTGGCCTTCTATGATGGAGTGACTCCATATTGGATAAGGGAAAAGCTAAGGATGTTGTCTACCTGGACTTTTGTAAGGCCTTTGATATAGTCCCTCACAACATCTTTCTCTCTAAATTGGAGAGATGTGGATTTGAGGGATGGACTATTTGGTGGATGAGGAATTGGTTGGATAGTCACATCCAAAGAGCAGTGGTCAATAGCTTGAAGTCCAAATGGAGATTGATGATAAGTGATGTCCCTCAGGGGTCCATACTGATCAGTGCTGTTTAATATCTTCATCAACAACAACATAGACAGAGAGATTGAGTGCACCCTCAGCAAGACTGCAGATGACACCAAGCAGAGTGGTGCAGCTGACACACGTGGGGGTTAGGATGCCATCCAGAGGGACTTGGATAAGCTTGAGAAGTAGGCCTGAGTGAACCTCATGAGGTTCAACAAGATCAAGTACAAGATCCTGCATCTTCAGCTGGGGCAATCCTTGGTATCAAGACAAACTGTGGGATGATAGAATTAAGAGCAGCCCTGTGGAGAAGGACTTGGGAGCACTGGTGGAGGAAAAGCTGGACACAAGTCAGCAATGTACGCTCGCAGTCCAGAAAGCCAACTGTATCCTGGGCTGCATTAAAAGAAGTGTGGCCAGCAGGTCAAGGGAGGCAATTTTGCCCCTCTGTTCTGCTCTGCTGAGATCCTACCTGGAGTACTGTGTCCAGATTGGGTACTGTCTTCAACATAAGGAAGAGATGGACCTGCTGAAGTGAGTCCAGAGGAGGGCTACAAAAATCACCAGTGGGCTGGAAAACCTCTCCTATGAGGACAAGCTCCGAGAGTTGGGGTTGTTGAGCCTGGAGAAGAGAAGGCTCCAGGAATACCTTCCTCATTGTGGCCTTTCAGTTCTAAAAGGGGGCCTATAAGAAAGATGGGGACAGTTTTTTCAGCAGGGCCTGTTGCAACAGGACAAGGGGTGATGGTTTTAAATTAAAAGAGAGTAGATTTAGAATAGATATAGTGAAGAAACTTTTTTACAATGAAGGTTGTGAAACATTGGAACAGGATGCCCAGAGAGGTGGTAGATGCCCCATTCCTGGAAACATTCAAGATAAGGTTGGATGTGGCTCTGAGCAACCTGATCTAGTTAAAGATGTCTCTGCCCACTGCAGGGCAGTTGGACTAGATGACAGTTAAAAGCCCCTTCCAACCGAAACCATTCTATGATTCTATTAAGAAGGAAAGAGTATTGCAGAAATCCATATTTTATGCTAAAATCTATGGCTGGGGACAGAAGCACATTGGCTCTGACCTGAGACTAGAACTATCACAAGTCACAGTTGGCCATATGAAATAGCCTAAAGCAAGAGCAGCAGCCAGCAAGACAAATCAAGGTTAACATTAATCACATTTTCTTCCTGCATAACCATGTCTGCCCTCATGTACTTTCTCTTTACTGATTCCCTTTTCTTAAGGCAGGTGTCAAGCCCTGGAGTATAACTGGACATTCTGGGATGACTGTAATGACGTAAAAAATTGAGGCTGAAAGGGATCAAGAAAAGTGTTCCAGACACAGACACTGGCAAAAAAGATATTGCTTATACTTACTTAAGAGTTACAGTAAAGTACTCAATTAATAAGCCTGTCTGACATACAGAAAATATTTCTTAAATGCTTTCTTAAAATATTTCTTTGATTGGACAATTTTAATTGTTAAAACTTTCAGTTAAAATTTTTAACATGTTTCTGCCAACAAGCCTGGATTTATGAACTTTATAGCTCTGTACATTAATATTTAGTCATAAGATGAATCTCTCCTGAAAATGTCTCAAACATTGAGTTGATCTCAGAAACATTTTTAAATTCTGTGATTACTACAAATTACAGAAGAAATGGAAGTGAATTCTTTGTGTTCATTCCAGTTGGCTTTTACATTCTCCTTTTGCACTCAGTGGACAGTTTTGATTAATGCTCCAAGTAATATTAAAAGAAAAAAAAAAAATCCATTTATACTATTCCCTTACTTTTCATGTTTCTCACCAGAACAACCATTAATAGATCAGAAATAAACAAAATTTGAAAATTCAGTCTGACTGCACTTCTCATTGAGAACCAGACAAGCTTTGTTCAGAAACACTCATGAGAAACTCTTTTATTACATTGTGTAAATTGTTTTGTCCTTCATTTGGAGCTACTGTCAAGCTTTGTCAGCATGCTTCAGAAAGTGTGGTCATACCTTTTTTTTTTTCCTGGCAAAAGAGGTTGAGGCAGAAGAAAGAATGTTCACAAAACAGAAATCTAGACAACTGATTTAATTTTTAGAGTTGCTGGTATTTTTCTTGCCTAGTCAAACAAATGCTACAGCACTGTCAGTGCTCAGAGGTGAGCAAAAAGCCCCACAGACAACAGCAGTGGCAGAACTAGCACTGCATGGCTGCAGGCTCATCTTGGCAATCCCAGATCCTGGCTAGCTTCTTCGGCTACGGTTAGGATAGTTTCTAAGAGTCATTTAAAAACACAAAACAACTGATAGTATAAAAGAGCACCCATTTTATTCTTTCTCTTTACGTTAGTCTATGTTGCAA
This sequence comes from Baryphthengus martii, assembly GCA_013396935.1. Classification (NCBI taxonomy): domain Eukaryota; kingdom Metazoa; phylum Chordata; class Aves; order Coraciiformes; family Momotidae; genus Baryphthengus; species Baryphthengus martii. Next base: position 132,966 of record VWZK01007203.1, read on the forward strand.
ACAGCCACTAAAAGAACAACAATTCATTAACCACTGTAGCTGGCAGGAAAATGAAGTAATTTCCTAAGCCCTAAAACTTCAGTTGTTTGGGAGCTAAGACATACAGGAAAAATGATGTAGCAGGAGAGGGACTAGGGAAAGTGATTGCTAGGGTTGATCCAAGTAGGAAATCAGTAAGTAACTTGGAAGAGCTCAAACTCCTCAAAAACACTGCCCTTAAAAAAAACCATAAAACTTCACACTGGCTGCTGTGCCATAACTGATGAGCGTCCAAGGGCAAGGAATTTCATGGACAGTATCCCTTTTCTTCCATAACCTTCAATGCCTTTCATGTGACACACAGGAGAAGAAGCTTCTACACTAAAGATATGGAAAGGCAAAACGTTCTTGCTATTTGGCTTAGCTCCTCAAAGTAACCCATGAACTACTCCCTGGCAAAGAAGGCATGGTGAGAGCAGCTCTCAAGTGGCAGACATGGGAGGAGCATCCAGACACTATACTCGCACCAGTGGGTGAGGGACCTCATACACCACCCACCAGCAATGTAAGAAGCCACACACGCTTGTAAATGGAGCTTCTGAACACGTACACATATATCATGTGAGTTTACACATAAAATACATTGGTATAAAAGTTAAACTGTATAAGAGACTCTACCAAAAGGACAAGAAGAAGCATTGATGAAGATGAAGAAAAAGAAAAGATTATTCAGATCTGAGCCACAGCAAAAACCAGAAACAAGAAACAAAAAAAAGATTAGTTTAACTTAAATTAAATTCAGCCTCATGCTAGGATTTCGAAGACAGCCAGGGGGATTCAAATTGCAATTTAGCTAGACAACCTGAAAAAAAATGTATTTGCTGGCTGATACAGAAGAGGATACTTGAAAATGTTGAAAATTAATTAATTAAATTCCTACAAAAATGGTAATAAGATAGTCAGTAGTAAGATGTCTATGACACACATTTTACATTACATTTTTGCAAACAGGATGCACATTCTTTTTTTCTTTTATTTTTGATTTTAAAATATGTTAGTTCCAAATGGTTTGAAAATTAACGACATAAACATAAGAGTAAAAAAAATAAATCACATTCCAAGGATGTTGTACATCACTTCAAAATGGAACTGCTTCACAGCTGAGATTTTTCAAGTAGCCCTTCTTTTTCACCTCAAATCCTACCTTTTTTTATGCAACCTAAAATCTACACACTAAATAAAATTCCATACATGTTTTCTGTTTCTGCTGCCAGTATGAGCTTTCTGTGTTAAAAATGTGCCCATATAAGAGTAAAATGCACACAAATGTACTCCTAGTAATTACATAGGGATATGATTTCTCTTCACCTCTAAAACTGAAGAAAAGAGAGGGAAGATAATACTGCTGTCCCTCAGGAAATCCATACTGAGACATAGCTTGTCTCCTGATTGCATGACTAGGCATAAAACCTACTGGGAATAATCACACATGCAAATTAATTTTCTTTCTGTTGCAAACGCTGGCTGATATGATTAAAATTTACCTTCCTAGAACATTTGGGACACTAAAATTGAGTGGTTAAAATGTTTCATTTCTCCCACAATATTCAGAAGTCCTGTAATTATGTATGAACACCCGGTGGTAAAAAGAACGTGTTTTACTTATTGTGCTCTGAGTATTTCGGAGCTACACAAGTACTACCTTTTATCACGTACCTCCTTTTATTTTTTTCTTTTCCACTTTTTAAGGCTAATTCTACAATCGTGAACCAAGCAGTGGCACCAGAGTCAAAGACCAAGCACTGAAACACTGTCATCTGTATCATTAAGATGTTAAAAGTGTATCCATCATGATTTTGATCAGTCAACTAACTCTTGCCCCCAAAATACCAAGGAATGGAATGAGAGCTAAGCAGGGTCTGTGATCATTTCCAATAGATAGTTCACACATGGCTCCCCTGCTCCATGGAGAGAGGAGAGCATAACATGGGTACAGCCAGACCAGGTATTGGCCTCACCAACATAAAAGAAGCCCTGGACTATTTGCCTTAGAAGCACAGATGTAACCAGATGACAGACACTCAATTACATTATTACGGGACCGTCTTTATTCACAGGAGCAGCCAGGCATGTGCTTGAAGTTAAACAGGTCTTTAAACATTTTGAAGAATAGGCATTCTTTAATTGAGGCTTCATCATTTCTTCTAAAGTAACTGGGGCACTTTTTAATTAAAGATCCATTTTCATGTCAAACCTGGAGTCTAGCTTCTTAAAAAGCAGCTTAATTAAATTAAAAAAAAAAAAGACAGAAATTTCTCTGGCAAAACATTTTAAAAAAATATGTCAAGTGGAAGATCCTACCTATAATGGAAATAAACAGTTAACAAAATTCTTATTTTTACTGGAAATCAATGTTTATAAAGGTGGCTGTTAAAATCAAAAAGAAAGAAAAATGAACAAAAGCTTGATTTCCCCAAAAAGGTAAGTGAAAGATGAAGGTCAGTCGTAAACTGGTAAACTGAAATTGTCTACTGTCAGTTTAACATACTATTTCATAAACCCAATGTCTTAGCAGCCCAGAAATTACATTACTTCAAGTTCAGCTGGTCTCTTGGAAGGCTGAGGTAGAAAACACTTGAGCAGACAGTCTGGTTAAGAGTTATACAAAAGACTGAAGGGTTCATCCAAAAGTTTTTGAAGCAAGAAACTTGCCTATTTTCCTACCAAGTACGCAGAGAACAGTATGCCTCCCTAAGACTACAATATTTGAGGCATGGTCTGTGCTCTGATAAGGAATCCAACTGAAACCATACGATGACTGTCACACAGCCTAGGATTGACATCACCTCAAAAATGCTTAGAAGAAATACAGCCAAAAGAAGGAGCAAACTTAAGGAGTTGGCCTGAGGAGGGGAAAAATCAGAAGGCAAGTAATTCATATTAAGCATCCATATTTAAAGGTATTGCTCTTCCTTCCAAGTGACTTAATTTCTTGAAAATACTTAGCATGTCCATATTTGGTTTTCACTTGAAGATTCGAAAGCTCAATATGAAAAAATTTCTTTCAAACCATAGATGATTATTGGGGTGTGACAAAATCAAAGCAAGCAATAGAGCTTGCAGCAAAGATCAGTCTGTGACACAGCTGATGCCAGAGGACCCCAAAATGCTGACTGCAAAGCCACCGCAAGCCAACAACCAGTACCTCACACCACTACTTCCTTCTTAAGCAAAATTTCTTTTAGACTGAAGAGTTTTGTGACAATTTTGTGGTTTATAAGGACATTAAAGCTGACAATAAAGTTATCAAAGCCTGGTCCGCTAATCAGGAGTAACAACAACAACAAAGCTTTCTTAAAGCTTTCTGCTTTGAGAAACCAGGCAACTATTACAATCTCAGAAGTATTTCAGGTTGAAGTTTAAGGTCACCTGGTACAAAAGTCTCTTGAGACTTTTTCTGTACTAATTTTTCAGAACTTTTCACAGCAACCTTCAGGAAAAAGCCCGCTCTGTTAACATACATTATGCAAATCTGCAGTCACCATTAGCTGCCATTTATTTTACTACTGGACACAAAGCAGCGCAAAAAATCATCTCACTTAGTCATCTCCTTGTTCTGCTTCAGTGCCTGTATTTGCTAACTGTAAGTATACTAATTCATTACTGATAGCAACTTAATGTGAGTTTATTCCCAGGTTTTGGGGCTTTTTAAACCATCCTTTGGTAGGGTTATTGTTCTGTTACCCACAACCTAACCAACTCTTACACTATGAAAGCTTTTTATTTCACACTGAATGGCAGATTATCGCCTGAATTGTCACTAATCAACAAAGATATGTCCACCAAGCTCTTAGTTATGGACAACTTCACAAATATGTCAAATGACATAAGGAAATTAAAAACCCCAAAATCTTGGTATGTCATTCAGATGTTGAAATACGCCCCAATGCATAAGATACCTGCACTTTTGCTCAATGTAAATAACCAAGATTACCTACAAATGTTTCTAAGGAAAGCAGAAATAGTTGCAGAACTCCAATAGGAAATGGCAAACAAAGTCCCTGCACGTTTCACATGTGTTTCTGAAGTGTGTCAAGGAACTACTGCAAAGAATAGCAATTTAAAAATGATGTTCATAATATATAACTGTCCATGCTAGGATGCTCTTATGTAGTGCTTAATCTCTTGGGTTTTTATTTGTTAGGGGGTTTTGTGACGAAGTTACTTAATTATCTTCTGCTCCTGCAATTATATTTGTGACATATGTTTATTCTCAGTATTTGTCAAGCTTGCGAGATTACTTAACATACTTCAAACTTGCACTGTACAATTCAGGCAGGAAGCACATATAGTGGAAAAATATTTTCAGAGTTTGGATCATCCTTCTTGTAGATCACAAAATACAACTGCTGGCTTTTGATGCATTTCCTTGCTTTATCAGACATATCAATCTGTTCCAATCAACGCTGCCTTGTTTGAATTTTTTCTAGACATAGCATACATAGACATACAAGAGAGCAGAATCAGTCAAATAGAACACTTCTCTAGTTTCCCCACAGCTACATTCTCCTTTGTTTTTGGGAGTGCAATACTGTGCATTATGACAATGCATAACTGACATCAATATTTTCCAGTTAGCATACTTTCTCCATTGTCACTGATAATGAAAACAACAATATTGTTTACTTGCTCACAAGAAAACTATCTTGCTACAGGTATGAGAAATGTTTTACAACAATTTTTGCTACAGTGTCTGTTGTCATCATACATGTCTTAATTATATAAAGGAAGTATTTTATAAAATACATTCTTCCTTACATCTGTACTTCTCTTCCAGAAGGCCCTTAGAAAGAGACATCAATCCAATTTTCAGGGATTGCACTCGAATTTTTCCAGTTCGGCCACTGAAATGGTAAAGATAAGACAATTTAATACAGTTTAATTTTATTTCATTCCAACTCAAGTCTATTAAAAAATGCAGAGGCATTGGTGAGACCTACTTCAAATGCACTTCAAATCTCAAAACAAATTAACACTACAAATCACATTAAGAATGCTTCCCTTAAAACAAGCTCATGGTTTACATGTCAAATCAGTTTATATTACTCCAAAAGGGCAGACATTTAACTGTGTAAAGCTCTCAGCATGATTTAAAAGTGTGATACACATAGAAAAAAAATACATGAGCACACCGCAGGGAAGCCTATTACTCAGCGTAAAACACAAGGACTGAAAAATAAAACCAAGTTTTTGTATCACAGTAATTAATTCATTTTTTGCACTTAATATTTTTTTTTATTTCATGTTTAAAATGGTGGTGTGCCAGGACATAAACAGCCAACCAGATGCACTACATGTGGGACTTTGATTCTTTTTAAGCAACTGCTTCAAACTTCCAGCTCATCATGTCCAACATTAAAAAAATTGAAATAGAAATGCCCAAACCCAAAAATCATTCATTAAACCATAAGTAACTTGAGAGTAGATATGTGGGAACCAAAGCAAGCAATTTTAAACCTGCAAGACAAACACTGCTCAAAAAGATACAAAGGCAATAAACCCAGAGTGCATGTAAAAGGATAACTTTAAAATTCAAAAGATGAGTGCAAAAACATATTCTTAAAAGATCTGAAGATTGCTTCTTTCAAAGATCAAAAATCAGGACTCAATTTGTCTTTAGATGAGACACAGTAAAAGAATGAGAATAGTGGTTAGACTACATATATTATACATAATCCCTGCATTTAAGTTTAGCTGGGTTCTTCACCAGCAAGTAAGATAATACTAAAATTAATATCGCCCCACACATTATTTGGTCCTTCTGTCATATGAAGTGATATATCTTTTAATTACTTCTGGAGTGGTTATCAGTTATCTCTTTCTGTTCTACCCATTCAACATATGGTCTGCTGATTTACTTCACAAATGTTGTGCTGAACACAAAATTATTAATTTACTCCTAGGCTCTATGTAAATTAGCAAAGCACCCCACAAATATTAATGCATTTGTCTTCACAACCATCACCTAATCTAGTGACACTAGACAGCATTATCTTCTCCATTTCACAAGCTGGAAGAGAGGTACAGAGAAATTATTGCCAAATTAATCAAAAACACCCATTACTTTTACTGCCTAGTTTGAAAATCAGGACCCAATTTTCCAGAATGTTATAAAAGTGCCATCTATTTTATATATTCAAGCTTAGCTTCAAATTACCTCTTTCAATCACAGACAGTACATCATTCTGGTACACCTTAATATGTAAATGGCTCATTTTGCAATCTTGATAAAGCTCTTACTCTGTTCTTTCCTGTGTAGAGTTGTCTGTGTTTTAACTTTGTGTTCAATGGAAAAACAAAGCTGAACATTAATTTGAGTTGGTTTAATTCAGGACCGACTACAGCATTTGTTTATTAAAGGCAGGCACTCAGAAAACCCTTACAATCAAAAGGTCAGGGCACATACATGGAGGCTTCAAATTCCTCCGGATTTCAGTAGACTGCTATAGGGACCATGAATACCTTCCTTTCCTCAAAAAAACATTTTCTCAAAAAACTGTAAAAAGAATTACAAAGCCAGCAATATTCACAGAATCACAAAATGTTAGGGGTTGGAAGGGACCTCAAAAGATCATCGAGTCCAATCCCCCTGTCAGTGCAGGAACCTTACAGTTTTCTAAAGAGCAACATATTTCCCTCCAGCCTTTTCCTTGGAAACAGCTAAATATTAGCACTTAAATTATATATACAGTAAAAACAACCACATTACCCATACAAACACCCCCCACCAAACCTATAGACTTTGTAGCACTAACACTTCCAATTCAACAGTTTAAGTTTACCCAGCTTAGTCACAAAACCAGTGAGGTTGGGATGGATCTCAGGAGATCAGCTAAACCAATCCCCCTGCCCAGTCACGTAGAACAGGTTTTCCTGGATCATATCTAGTCAAGTTTTGTATATCTGCAAGACTGGAGACTCCACAGGTTCTCTAAGCAATCTGTGCCACTGTCTGATCACCATCACATTAAAACAATAAATCTTTTTCTTGTATGTTTAAGTAGAATTTCTCATGTTTCAATTTGTGCTCACTGCCTCGTCCTGTTGCTGGGCACCACTGAGAAAAGCCTGACTCCATCTCCTCTGCTGCTTCTATCAGGTATTTATGAAATAGTGTCACTGCCTCCAATTAGTACATTTATTCTATATCATGTATGACAGACTTTAAAACATCTGAAAACCCATTTCAAGGAGTGTTAAGCTATTCCATTAGCACTGAAAGTGATAAGTCCATTTCATGTAAAAGATGCTTGAAGATTTTAGGAATTTTGACAATATATATTTCAGAACAATAACCACTGGCTCTTGCTTTTGGATGATTTAAACACAGGCCTAGCCAAATGATTTCATAGGGCAAACAATTTCCTTCATAGCACTCACTGCAAAATGTCATGTGTTTATTTTTAATTAAAAAAAAAATAAAATCTCTGGACTAACCACAATCAGGAACTTTAAGTCTGGAAAATGTTTATAGGGCAGATGTTGCTGTCTGGAACAACCTTTGAGTCCTTGAAGAAGTAAAAGTCACCGAGTAAATTTAATGTTTCTCTCCTCTACTTAGCTTGAAGAATGAATCAATCATTCCTGATGTGTCAGAAAATACCAGAACACTATAGACTTTTTCTAAAAATAAATTGGTTCCTTTTAAGGGCTAAAGACATCTGTAGGTAAGTCTGAAGAATACTCAGTTTGCCATCAATCTGTGAATCAGTAATTAAATCTCAGGTTAATAGCATGCAACTAACAGATGTTTTTTGAAGGCAGTTTAACAATTTGAAACACTGTAGATGTAGAACACCAATGCAATAAACAATGGAAATGCCAAGATTCAAATTAGCTCTTTCCTAAAGGCCAATTTAAAAAAACAAAACCCAAAAAACACCTTAAAATTGGGCCAGTTCTTTCAACATTTTTTTTTTCCTGGAGTGGATTTGAAAGGACAGCATGGAAATACATAGTAAAAGGTAATTTCATCTCAGAAGATCTTAATCCTCCATTTTTTCAAAGTTTGACTGTATATTAAAGTGTTCCATCAGCTTAAAGAATTCTCTATACTAAAGGTTTCAACAATCAAGGGAAAATGGAAGCAACAGGAAATTTTATTGAAAATAATCTGTTCTTATTTAAAATCCACAAACATTTAGCAACTGACTTCTAATTGAAGTTAGGAAGCAAAGATAAGGTGAAGAAAATATAATGGACTTGTGATCAATCTAAAAAAGTCACAGCTAGTAACTACAACAAATTTTCTGACATTATTAATTCTATTATTCTAAATAACTAACAACATTTAAATTAAGCAACCCACTTGATCTACTGCTCTATTTGCAGGTGATGTGTTTATTCACCCACAATACAGAGCTCTGCAAAATAAAAATAATTGCAGGAAGAAGTCCCAGTTATTACTTGTTGGGCTCTCCAATTTTCCGGCAGTAATGATGAGGAGTCCAACTAACAGAAATGTCACAATATTAAACAGCAACATTCAATTGCCAAACATAATAAGTGCTCAATACATAAATGGTCATATGTACTTTGTTCCCTCCTTTACTCTTCTCCTACTGTAATATTTAAAATAACACCAACAATAATAAAAACAAAAATCCACAAAGTATAAGAGTACTGCTGTATAATCCTCTGGGGAAAACAAAAAAAAGCAAAAAGCTATGAACTGTTACAATTTGGCACTGATAAAATGAGCAAACATAGTGAAGATAATGCATACATCAACAAGTAATAGCTCTCTTTTGCAAAGCCAGGTATAAGAATTTCTATCATTATTCAAGAAATAATTTTGCTCTTTCCATCTTCAAACAGGGAGAAAGGAAAGAAATTTGGTAAGCAATCTCATGCAGTTCAGAAATTCTGATTTGTAATTCTGTGTACAACTCTGAACCAAAGCGCATATTCAGTTTAAGACACCCTGAAGCAATCACCCCATGTATTGCACTGCTGTGTCCTGAAATGCCTTTGCTCAAGCAAGGTAAGGAGACACATTACAGGGAATGGAGAAGCAGATGGAAACCAAGTCTTTCCCCACTTTTTCAACAGAAGGGAGAGGAGAACCATGAACACCACTAAGAAAAATGACCAATAAACTCGTGACTCAAAAGCACAACTAAACAAAAACATACTGATTGTAGGTCATGCAGGCTGACATAATGCAGAGAGGCCAGAGTTCAAACTTTAGCAGAAGAAAGAAGTGTCTCTCAGCTCAGAAAAGACTATCTAAAACCACAAGGGGCTGCTGGAGTGGACTTTTTCATGTCCTCAGATTCAGTGCTCTCTCTGGAAATAGCAGATGTGGATTTAAATGGACCCCCAAGTTCTTCCTGTAGGCATCTTGAAATGTTCTTGGGGCAAACTCACACTCCACTGGGGAAACACAGCTTTGCTGCCAGGACCAGGGCAGGCGGATCACAGAGCACCAACACTCAGAATTGATACAGGGTAGCAGCTGCATCTGCTGGAAGTGAGCCAGGATGAGGACGTCACTGGCCTTCTAGAGTCAGACAAACTTCAGCACTGAGATCAGAACAACCACCACTCAGCATAGGATTCAGGACAGGGAGCTCGTGCAGGATTACGGCATGCAAGTAACCAAGTATAAAATAAATAACAAAACTGTCCCCACTTGTGGCAGAAATAGGATCTAGTAAGAACGACAAACAATCTGAGCAATTTGGAACACCTACAGTAGGAACACAGCTAAAGCAGCATATCCAGTTCCCCACTCACACAGCTCTTGCTATTCTTTCTTTGTTTCTTTGGTAATATTACTAAAGTAGTGTAATGTTAGTTCAGTGTATCCGAGAAGAGCAGCATAAGAAACATCCAATTGCAAGCAACTGCACTTTCATTACTGAGTCAAAAAAATATTAAAAGATAAAGCATTTTATAAGTCTTCATCATTTTTGTATTTATCATGGACACTTCCTTAAGAAAGTAATTGAGAAAAAAATACACAACAGCCCTGTAAGTTTAGCATTTTTTATGTTACATGTGCAAAAATTACCAATTCTGTCTCCACAGCTTGTACTCTGTTAATACTACTTTAAATTCCTGCGGTACACACTGTCAATAAAGACTTGTTACTTACCTATCATATACATTGAGCAGCCAGTTAAGACACATGTCTACACAGAGAGGAACATTCACCATATCTTTGTGTTTCTCTTCAAGCCCACTGTAGATGGTAGCGAGACAGCTGATCACATCCTGGACACCAATAAGCTGGTCATTTTGACTCAACTTGTGCTGTTTGAAAACTTCACTTGTTGTGTTCAGGTCCAATAGGTCCACTATCAACAGGTGATTAAAAAAGAAAAAAATAAAAAAGGTGTGAATATAAATGTCTGAGCATGACGTTCAGAATACTTGTTCATGCACATACTGTAGCAAACACTGCAATTAGTCAAGAAGTCGTCTTCATTTAGCAATATTATAGTGAAAAACTTTTCTCTGTGAGAAGTTGACAATATTTTGGTATTCTATATTAAAAAAAAAACAGAGTTGACAAAAACACCATAATGACACTGCACAGCTCAGAACATTTAAGAAGCTGCTAAAGCAGCTTGTGTAATTAGAGGACCCTAACTTCAAATGCATGCTCACTGGGAGTCCATTAGGATTAGAGGATACTTCACATTTACCATAAAGCAGAATTCCACTATATGACTGTCATTTTTGATTGAATGCAAAGTAGAGCAAGTTCTTAAAAGTAACAATGTTCTCTCAAATGCAGCAAGAATGTATTGAGGTCTGATTTACTGAACAGTAGTTGCTAAATTAGAGCTGAAAAGAAAGTAGTGAGAGGGACATAGAGAAATTATTTATTGTAGTTTTCCAGAACACTAAGTGATATACTTTCATGAAAAACAGTTTGAACTCCTTTATTACACGAATCTTCTTATAAGCAGTTGGTGATGCTATGGATATCCTATAGGTGAAAAGGGTTTTGCTCCCCAAACCACACAGACATGACTGTTTTTGTTTTGAAAAGGGAATTAGAAGAGCTCATTGACAGCTATTTTCACTATGGGAACCCCAGATTTTCACAAAGTGGAAAAAAAGTAAACTTATTTTGCCGTAAAAGAAGGAAGAATAATGTAAGTCAAAGGGTGGCATAATCCTCAGTGACATTTTTTTTTACAGAAGCAGGGACTTCAGCAAAAAGAAATAAAATAGTTGCAATATATTAGTACGCCTGCTACAGTGTATACAATATGAAGTTAAAGTATATTGCAAGCTCGTACAGAGTTGTTTCTGAAGAGCCAGTAACACATTTACACTAGAAATATTATTTCTCAAAGGAATTGAAACACAACAATCTCAGATGCATTGTAAATTGCTCTGCACTGATAATGTTAAATAACGACCCCAGAAGGGCAGTCTGTGCAAATCAGGTAAATCGAGCTTGGGCTGGAAAATCAGTACAGCAGGAAAAAGCAGGAACAAGACACTAGCCGCTATGAGCAATTCTGTTGAGAACTTGGTAATTATATTTCAAAAGATAAGGCTATAGGCCAAAGGAAGGCTACATTCCCAATCCCTTTTCCCCAGCCTACCCTTCCTCATGTCACTGCAAAATGAGAAACAGTACCCCACATTCCTCGCTTTTCTTCTCCCTCACTAACAACGGTACATTCTATTCTTACTTTACAGCATCGGACTTACGGGGATTTTACATGTGTTGCTTTCTCTGAGGTTTTTGTGTTGGTTTTTTTTTTGTGTTTTTATTTGTGTGGTTTTGTTTTGTAAGCCTGTTTTAGGCTTGCAAACAATTGGTAATCATGTATTTACAAAACAGACAGACTGTTACTTGCAGTAAAACACCTTGTCACCAGTTTGACCTGAGGTAGTCAAAATATTGGACAGTACACTGCATCATAACCTTCTATAGTAGCTGGAAAAAATTGTAATACACTTGAAAAGGCTCACAGGCATATTTTAAAAAAAACAAACCACCCAAACCAACCCCCATCCCACATGACAATGCAAGACAGATTATTCTTTTGAGGGGTGAAGGTGGTGAAGTCAACTGCAAAAGTGTAACATGTTATTCAATCACATAAATATTACACTCAGAAGAGATGGCTACTCTTCATGCTTTTCCTTCGTGACCTACAGGGAAAAAAAACAAACCTCAAAATGATTGCAACCAGTTTGTGGTTTGGTTTTTTATTTTATTGTCTCTCCATTTTTGTAAGGTACTTAACAGCAGGCTAAAAGCAGGTAAGCAGCTTCCTAAAATAGACTGACAGCACCCAAAACCTGCCCTTTTTAAAGCCAGTGAAAATTTGAAATGTCAAAATGTTGTAGCCTTTGGGCTTGGCTTAACACAACCATCCTTGAAGTGAAAACAGCAATTCAACAGACACTGGAGTAAGCCTGCTAACTTCACATCTCGGTCTGTTGGCACTAAGATCTCACATTCACATTTCTGTCAAAGGATTCTAGAGGGAATCAGGAAAGGTACTTTCAGTATTTTCATACTACAAGGAAACTGTAGCTGCTGTACAAATGCAAATTAAGCAAAACTTGCACTTTTGAATGACACTATTCATAAAGATTTACCAGAGGAAATTAATTCCATCTGTATTTACTTCAGTGCTCACCTGACTGAATGAACTTTGGGTACAGCAAATTATCCTGTCATGGTAAAGTCTACCCACTAGCAGCGCCTCTAGACTGCGCTAATGTAAATGGGGATTATTTTCTTTCAGAAGTGGAAATGTAATGGGTTTTTAAAATAAACTGTCTATGCGGATAGGGAAAAACAAACATGAGACTAGCATGCCATTGCTGACATGAAGCTACTGTACACAGCTTTTGGTGCATTTTTGCAGTGCCATTCTACATCTGCTCAAATGTGCTGAACAACCAATCCTGCTGTTAACCAACGAATGGACATGATGGTCATTTCTTTCCTTTCTGCAGTGAGAAGACTTTCCCAAAGGAAAACTATAAACAGAAACCACGTCATTCAGCATGGTTCAAGCAGATGTGAGTGTCTGACTTGAGCAAGTCACAGGCAGTTGTAACCCCACAGAAAACAGGCAGGCAGTGCTATGGAGATTGTGTTAGAAAGACTTTGTGAATGATAGCAGTTCCTGTAAAAGACTGCATGGCTGAGGGAAGTCTACATGGTGATTGTTTTTAGTCAGGTATGCCTTAACATTTGCTCCTTAGCCTTGCGCAGTTGATATTCTTATTAGCATTCTTAATTTTAAAATCACCTAGAGGAGCTCAGTGACAGAATTCTGAATATACATGATGGGGTTGTTCTCTTTTTCCCTTCCAGCACTACACTTCAGTACCTGAGGCAATATAATTTCTTGAAAATGAAGTGAAGTATGCTGCAGGGTCCAGTGCTGCATATCTGCCTAGTACAGCTGAAACACAAGATACGCTCTATGGCCACATTTTTTTTCTGTTGCAGTGGGAAAGTGCTCTACTTACACCTGCCCCACACAGTCTCAGAAAGAGAAGCTAGGGATTTGTTTATTTCAACCTGCAACCTTCCTGAGCTTCCTGCAAAATAAATACACGTAGGTACATATGCATCTATCAGTCTCTGCAGGAACCTACCTTGCAAAAAAAAAACCCAAACCAAAACCACAACTCGAACAAACAAAAACCCAATAAAACCACGATGAAACATGATCCTACTTTCCTGCTTCTAAGGGAGGGTTAGGGGCGTGAGGGGGGAATCATTTCCCAGAATGATGGTTTTTTGACACTTATCAAGACCGAAAACTCAAAAGAGAGACTTGGCATCAAAGTTTTCCAAAATACAGTTCTCAAATTGCATCCTCCTGAACCTGCTTGTATAGCACTAATACTGTGTTGGCACCCCCACTCCAAAGTCAAAATCTATCAGGTGCAAGTGCAACTGTGCATCCTGCTCCAGCTGTGCCCTTGGAGTTCTCACCAAAAAAGGCTTTTGCAGTTATACACACACTGTGGCTGTGACAGCAACTTGTCACATTTTACAGTTTACAATGACCTCATTTTCTGGTGATTTGTTTTGACATGTTCTTTGCCTTAGTAAATAACCTTTCTGAAGCACTCTGCATTCAAACATCTTTAAAACCTATTCACAGTTAAAATTACAGTAAATACAATGAAAAACTAAAGAACGAATGGCAGAGGCACAGAGGATGACTCACTCATTACCTTAAAACAAAACCACCAACAAATAAAAGTCAAGAAAATAATTCTAGATAGGGCTTAACCACTTCCCCCTTCCTTAGAGAGGAGTTGCTAGAACACGCTGTGTTTTGGCTATCTCACAAGCCATTCATGGGAGAGAGTCAGGCTGAGAATTATCACAGTCTGAGGGAATTTGACCTGCTCCTTGGCAAGAAATAATAGCTAAGCAAACAATAACAAAAGGAATAGCACTGATGAAGGTGAAGGTGGTCTTAGAATTGTGCCAGAACATAATGAGCTCCTGTTCAGAGACAAAAAATTCTTGTAGCATTTAGCTTTGGGGATAATCTCTAGTGTCTGTCTTGGTCAAATCTGTGCATGTAATAGAGACAAAGATTTTTTTTGGCTGTTCTCTCCTCCCATAAGGCAGAGAGACAGGGCAAGCAAACAGCTTCATAAATAATGAAGTAGATTGGATCTGTTTTACTCATGACTCTTTCAAACTGGAATATTCTCTTTACTCCTTCCTTTACTTCCTCCCCTGAAACTGGAGACAATATTCACTTTGACAGGAGGGCACTTTTGAGATCTGTGAATGAGGAGAGCGGTTATTAGAGAAATTGATGTATTTTGTAGAAAAAGCAAGAGCAGAAAGTATGTTCTTCCTCAAAGCTTATTAGAAGTAATGAAAGTGAAGTTCATTTTATATAGGTCTACAGGTCTCTAGACAATTTGCATGTCTGTCAGAAACAGGCAGTATGATTAGCATCCATCACGAGCAGTCTGCTTTTTCACTCTTTCCTGGGGAGCAGCACACACAAGAATTTTATTTTGCTTTCTAGTTTCTTGCTTTGCTTTTGGTTTGTAGGTAAATGTTAATGCATGCTTTAAACCTTGTGCACTGATAAGAGAAAGCTCCAAGTGTGCTTTAGTCTTGCTGGGAGATAAAGCTAAAGCCTTGGGTGGGACCGTCTCTCTTGCACACGGAAGCTCTAGGCTACGCCAAAGAAACACAGTTTTTCTTTCAGTACCACCAGACAATCTTTCAAAGGACAGGTTCTATTTTTGCCCAAATGTAAGACCTTGAACGTAAGATCTTGAACTTGACTTGAAATTCTGTGAGAAGCCAGCACAGCATATGAAAAAGGGGGGAGAGATACTCTCAATAGCCTGTGCTATTGCTGTGCTATAGCTTTCTGGAGTACATCTGCTAGCTATCATTTCAGGCACAGCTTCATTTGGTATAATGCATATCTGAAGCCCATCCAAGAAGCTACTGCTAAGGTCAGCCTGCTGTTTTCTAGGCTGGAAGGAAAACTGACCACCTGGAGGGTGGAACGGGACCCCTTTTAGTGCACCTCCTTCCTCTCTTGTGTCTTCAGGATGGCTTTGCCCTTCTCACGTTCCTACTCACACTGGAGTACTGTACACACTTCAGGGAGGAAAAGTCCTTCCACAGTAAGGATTACTGAATTAGCATGAAAATTTGGTAATATTGTACATCAGCTGTTGACAAGACCTTTCAAAAGGTATGAAAGCTGTGACATTCACACTCATTTAAAACTCCCAAATTCTCCTTCCAAAATTGTCCAGTTTCCATTTTTCTACTTCACTCTATTTACTTTTCAGTAAATGTAGGTTTTCATGTAATTACTTTTCCATTCATAGTCCTAATAATTTTTTAAACTCATATTCTCATCTCCACAGCAGTATTTTTTGCACTCCTTTTTGTACACCTTAATCTCTCCCGTTCTGTTTCAGCCACTTTTCTTCCACACACCGTTTTTTCTCTGCCTTTTCACAAAACCTCACTGCCTTCTAAGTTTTTCACCCAGTTCAGTTGCCCTTCCTTGTTTTCATGCCTTGCCTCTCTCTGTCATGTAAACTATTTCTGTATTATGTTAAACTATTAGCTCAATCCCATTTCTCTAGATAAGCATTGAGCAGTTAGAAGCTAGCTCAGCTCCCCCCAAGAAAGTACCATCTTTCTTTTTCTCATCCTGATTCTCAAGGACAATGCAGAAATACCAGCAGCAGGATGGCTCCAAAAAGCACTCCGAGTTCGCTTTGCAGAAGAGACAGCACAAGAGCCCAGAAACCCCAGTGTGCTATTTGCTGTGTGACTTGGAGAAACCTCAAGTCTAAAGGTCTGAACAAGAACCCCTGATACATCACTTCTGAAGCTGCTAAACTTTGAACATGGTAGTCATGCAACTTGCTGCTGTATTAAACTATAATTGTGATATAATATGAAATACTTTTTAAAAATACTTGGCAAATATATAACAGAAAATTGGAGATAGATACAAACATACACTTTGGAAAGTAAGTAGTTCAGACAACTGAGTCTGCTCAGCAGACACCTTTCCCCGCTGACAAAATCTAAGTCCTCTTCAGTGGACTGTGGCTGAATTACTAGATAGCCTAAGAACAGGGGAAAATGCCAATGCAAGTTTGGGCAGAATATTCAATGTACATATTAAATGGCTTGTTATTGCCTATCTAAATTTAAAAGCTTTCCCCACGACCCCAATATAGATAAACATACTATTATTGCTAATAGTAGTAATTTTTTGTCCTACAAGCTTTTTGTGATTAAAATGTAGAGCAATACCAACTACCTATAACCAGCTACACAGATCTGTATCCTTTCCCCCCGCACTTCAAGAAATCTGAACTCTCCTTTAACTGAAATTCGCACAGCAATACATTCTCTCTGAGAGGGAGGAATATTTTCAAAGTTCTATTTAGCAGCAGTAAACACTTCTAAAAAAACGGAATAGAACTCCCTAAAATATAATGAAATACCTAAGGTTACGTCAAAGGTCAGGATTTTAGTTCACATCATTTCTCATTGATTTGTATCAGTCTTTATCTATCAGGAATTGTATGTAACAATCAAAAGGTCCAACATTTTTCTACTACTTCTCAAAGTGTTCTTATTGGGCATACCATTTCAACTTACCTGCTGTACCCCTTTTTTTTTCATTAATTGCTTTTATTTGCAATAATGGCACCTACTTGTGGCAATTCTTCCTGCCATTTTGTTGGCTGACAATGTGTCAAGGACATATCTGGTCCCATGACAAACATTTATGTTGTTAGACTTAAGCTGAATCTCCCTTCCCCAAGTACTGTAAAGAAACAATTTGTCTCAATGGCCAAACTCACAGCACAGAGCTTTCTGCAGTCTTCGGATTTTGATGGCCGTACGGTAGGCAGAGAAGCGCACATTGTTCAAGTCAGCTGAAAAGGCAGAACAGAAATATAAGCAGCCCTAAAAATAGAGTCCGTAAGTTTCCTTTTTCTACTTTTTTTCACATTTTGGAAGAAGTCTGATATCCCTTCTCTACAACAAATTAATAGGATATATTAGAACAAATAGACTGAGAAGTTGGGACTTCAATCCACCCGCAGTGAAAGCCTACCAACCCTGAGAGTCCAGGGCCTTCAGAGACTGGCACACCAGAAATCCTGACACATATACATATAATAGTTTTACATACACATTATGCTATGTTAAGTAGTTTCCAGACAAGTGCTCAAATAAAGTATGTTTCTCTAACAATTTACAACTTCATCAGACAACATACAGGAAACAGAAGGCAGCAAAGGTCAGAGAAAAAATGGCTTTTTAAGCTATAATTTCTATGCCATGACTTTGTCAACAGTGCTTTGAAAGTGACAATCAGCTAGCCATAAGCTCTATTTTAGAAACTGATGGGTATAGTAATATTTTCCCTCTATTGACATTATTTTACCCTTTCCCTCCTTAGAAAGGGAGATTTCACAGTACAAGTAGTTGTTAACAGGGCACATTGAACTAGTTGTACCTTACTATGATCTAGCATTTACTGAAGGCATGGCTGCTCTGATTTATTACAAAAATTAGTCCCCTACAGACTGGCATCC
The DNA here is from genome assembly GCA_013396935.1 of Baryphthengus martii. Classification (NCBI taxonomy): domain Eukaryota; kingdom Metazoa; phylum Chordata; class Aves; order Coraciiformes; family Momotidae; genus Baryphthengus; species Baryphthengus martii. Next base: position 151,071 of record VWZK01007203.1, read on the forward strand.
TGCTTTAAAGACACAGACAGCCTGCATTGCTGGCCAATCGCTTGTGGATTTAGAAGAAATAAATAACATATCCCATTAAAGCATAGTCAAAGCATATAGTTTAGAACTAGTATTACTGAAAGGCAATGCACATGATATAATCAAGGCAGTAGGTTTCACACACAGCGTATCTCATGGTAAAGTGGAAGATGCTTTGTCACACACGTTGCATGGCAACTCTGACGCGGTCAGCATACAAATGCAGCTTTTACTCATGGAACGAATATCACATATTTGAGATGCACTCACCTAAGGACTGGAAGAGATCAGTCATTTTAGGATGATCCCAACAGGTTGTCTGTGTCTCATGACTACAAAGGAACGAGGCAATCAAAGTTTCAGGCAACACACATAAACACTTCCAAAGAACAAAAAGAGAAGATATTTTGATTTTCTGTGTTTAAGTGGAAAGCAATACCTGAGCTCTTTAATGAAAATGTATGACCCGTGCTACTCGGCTCCTTGATTTTTTTTAATCACAAAGTTAGACAGACAACAGCCCACCCATATTTAATAACATTTACTTTTGATTCTAAGTGTGACTGTATCAGTTGAATTCTGATCCCATAGCTGAGAGGCACATTAATATGGTCAAAAAAATTAAAAATTTCCTGCTGCTGTAGCACAATAAAAATATTTGTAAAAAATGCTGAAAATAAAAAGCATTGATGTTTTATTTCAAACTTCATTACATATCTGAACACATGTATCAGAGCATATACAATGATTTTAAGCTTTACCTGTAACACATTTAGTGGAAAGCCTGATCACTATTCACACACTCAATAGGTATCTTTATTTACAGGCTGTGTCCTACACTAGTGCTCACAGAACAGAGATGCAACAGGCAGCATTGCTTAACCCACCGTTTAGCTTCAATTCACCAGTATGCAGCCATAGGGGTCAAAACATGTTTTATATCAGATCTACTGAAATCTCCGATCCTCTTCTACAAGCCACATTTTATTTGTATTTATCAATATTAATGGATGGAATGATTGCACATTTTTGCCTCACAAAGTATTTACATGTGAGTGAGATTGGTAGAAAATTAATTAGAGAAGTTGTGTTAAAAAGATCATAGCATTCCCTTTAGAAGTTAATAATGAAATTAGGTTAGGGTAGCAAATCTAGCAGTAACAAGCAGCGAAAACCACTTATTTCACCTCTGTTCCTATTTGAAAATTGGTAATGTACACATATTTTTCCTTTTCCACATACAGATATAATTGGTTGTAAATAATGACTCTAAACAGCACTTGCCATTAAATACAGTGGACTGTATCTTCAGTTGGTATATTTAAAAGGCTGTCTCTCTGGTTGCACAATAATTTATCATCACCAATTTTTTGCTTGTTTTTAAACTGAGAAACCAACCATGGACAAACTCTTTTATGCTAGGTGGAATAGAAGGTGCCTGCTCCAAAGAGCTGCAGAGACAGGACAGGTACCACAAAGAGGAGGCAGGCTTCAAACAAAGTGCTGAGAGCCCTTCTTTACATTAACCCTTGGGATACACTAGTGGAAACTGCATGAATTGTGGATATGATTCCATTTTACATTGCATACATCAGTGTGATCTTTTCAGCTTTTTCTGGTCTAAGTGTCCACAGACAGTCTCTGCCTGTCATTAGGCTCAACTCTCTGCCATGGGTCTCATTTGTACCTCTGGCACCATTACAATTTTTTGAGGTGTTTTTCATGGAAGTTCATAGGCAAAATATGTGTTTCCTATTAATACAGTGGGTATAAATCATCTTTTCTCTCTTTGCAATAATTCCCTAGTAGACAAATGAAAGCCTTGTACATGATTACATTTAAACAAGAGAGATTTATACAACAGGCAATCAAAACAACATCTACTGTTAGACCTTGATTGACTCTGAAATACTACAGTACACCCTCTACAAGAGTACACTGTAGTATATCTTTACATTTGAACACATTTTTCCTGACCTGAAACTTTTATTTGGTTTCAGTTTGATATCGTCACATGAATTGCATTCACATTTCAAATTCTAAACGAGGTGGTCAAGGCTTTCAAGGATATGCTGAACTCCAAAGCTAAGGCATACCAATATCTAAATCAATGTTTTTGCAGTTTCTAGAAAGATAATATTAAAATGGTTCTATGTTTATCCTTGTCCAGAAAGTCATTTCAAAAACAAGTAGCTTGACAATATTTCCCTGGAAAGGGTACACCAATAAATCATCATGAAGCCAACAGCAGCAAAAAAAAAGGATGTATCTGGGTTTGGGGCTGTGCCAAGGTAAAAGCAACTGACTGTCCAGTATTCTCAAAAGCCCTGATATAAACAACCTACAGTATATTAGAAAGAACAACATATACAGCTTCAGAAAATACAATATAATGGTTCATACTAATCAACTTATTTAATAAATTTCAAATTAGTTCTGAAGCTGCCACATTTCTGCATTATCATGCTAAGTGAGATGTCATCATTATTATGTTCACCATTTAGAACTGACTTCTGTTGAAAAAAGTTCTAAGGAAATTGTTTCACCTCAACTTCCCCGATCAAGAATCTCATGCCCTACCCCCAGATAAACCTAAACTCATAAACAAATGGAAACAAAAAGACCAAGACTGGTGATTTTACTATGAACATCTTAAGTGCAAAAGATTTCTTAGAATTTTCTGAGAAAATACTTAACTAAAACACCTTCAAACTTCTATGTTAACAGTAAAAGTAGATAGCAGTACTATTACAGAAATTTTTAATATACGTATATATCAAAATATATTTCAATTAATTTTAAATGCTGAAATATTAGTGCAAATACTGTGTGTAAACAACATGCAATTTAGCTGAGTCAATCCTATTTACTGCCTTAGAAACGATCATGTCAAAAATAACCATGATGCTAAGAACTGTGCTGAATTGCAGCCTTTATTTCTCAGTTCACTGTATCCTGATGTTAAAAAATATGCATATTTCCATAAAGAAATCTATTTTCTACTTGTGGGGTGCAGCAACAATATCGCCTGGGACACACAGCAGAAGTGCAAAGGTCTATTAGCAGCAAACATCTCTCTATAAATAACAATGGATCAATAGCAGAAGTTGATCTGAAATTCCTCTTTTCTCGCAATAAATTGTTAAATTTTGATAGGTCCAGAGAAATTTTATCTTTATTATTATTATTTAAAAAGAAGAAAAAGAAAAAGTTAAATGGTTGGATAAACCCTTGCCTTTTTTTTCGCCTTCCAGAAATATACCCATATGCTCCGGTATACATCTGCAGCGCTTAATTATGATGTGGACAGATTTAATTCTAATTTAGTTTCCAACTTCTACGTAATTTATAAATCCATGTCCAATGAATAAGAGATTATATTACCAATCAAACTTTTTTCTTAAATTAAGTTTCCAAGATTTAAGAACAAACAACAGCTTCATTATTGAAATTCTATGCTTTAAGTACGTAGTTTCAATAGCACTTTATCTGAAAGACAAAACCAGTTTAATCACGACAACATGCCATGCAAAAATTTTTTTTTTCTATTTTGTGTGTTTAACAGAAAGGGGAAAAAAAGTGATTGTCAAAATATCTTTTTGCTATACTACCATCTTGTTACTTCATTTGACATAGTAAATACCTGAGCAGCTAAATTTTCTCTTTACAGAAAACACAGAATATGAAAATTACATCTAATAAAATAATTACCATAAAATATTTTACGTTTCTACTTCTATTTGAAAGAGAAATATATTTGTGATGAACTGTGTATAGGCTAATCATCTGGTGGAAACAAAAAAGCCAAGAGAGAACCCCTTCATCTAGGCTTGTCCATAATTATCTAAAAGTCAGTACTGCCTGACAGCCGCTAAATGACTACACAAGGTGAACATGATAGTGTCAGCCTCATCCCAAAACACCAAGCAAGAAACTACCTGTAACAACCGAGCAATCCCAAACACAGATCCAGCAGAGAAAAGGAACAGGCTCAGAGCGACTGAATCATGAGCTCAGTAGGCCATTCAGGTCAAAGGAGGCAGCAACTCCACTGCTGCAGGCAGTGCTTCTGCTACCACCAAACATATTTCATGGATAGGCTTCATTTAAGAAAGAAGACACCAAAGCCAGACTGCTCTGGACACAGCTAAGGAAAAAAAAAAGTGACTGTAAATTTAAAAAGAGCTATAAAAGACTCAGGGAGAGGGGAGGAATCAGCCTCAACAGTGACATTTCCTAATGCAAAGTTTTGTTTTATAACAATTTCATAATACGTAGGCACTTTTATGTGGCCACAAATTTGATTTTCACAGAAGGAAAAGAAAAAATAAATAGTTGTGCAGATAACCTTCCTATGCTACGAACAAAACTGTCAGAGAAAGAAGTCATTTTATTAGGCGCTCCAGACAGTGGGCATGTAAGACAAAGTGCTTTCTGGTGATTTGGTTTGTAAAACAGTTCTTTGAAACAAGATCCATCTTTCTCTGCTGTGGCTACAGTAGCTTTTCTGTTATTGCTACAAGATTAATGGAAGCAGAGCAAGCATTGAAATGCATGCAGGAACTTTACAGTACTGAATAGTCTCTAACATGAGGTAGACTTGATGAAATCGGGGGAGATCTTTCTGACTGTGATCTCATAGCTTCTTTTTATATAAGTTCATGACATAGCAATCTATTCTAAAATACGCACTGCAATAGTTAAAATTGCCGGTCAGTTATTGCCCAGAGAGTAAAAGCAGACTTAGATGTTCCCCTCCTCCTCTGATACTCTGCTCAATAAACACAAAGAACATACAAGACATCAGACCTACAAAAACAAGGAAATTGATAAACAAAAGATTACACTCTTTCTTTGTATGTATTTTACATGTATATGTGAAAAACATCATCCTTGGAGCCAAGGACCAGAAATTGCTAACATGCTCATTACCAGAGTCACTAAAACAAGGTAAGCAACTAAAGCAGTATGCAATTCATCCACAGAAGTGCTTCAGTCATTTTCTGAAGTTTTCGAGGCAAAATGATTTTACTACATCATGAAGAGAGCTCCAACTTCTTTCCTCTGGAGGTCATAACTTCTGGTAAGTCCAAGGCGGCAATTAGGTAGAATTGGATGGATTGTTTTTACCACAGAGAGATAACAAGCTTTAAGAAATCTCAGCCCTGCTAGCAACTATCTCCCAAGAATGTGAAGCAATGTCATTGTCTGTATTTTTCTACAGAAAACAATCTGTAACTCCCAATGATGGAAACATAAGCCTGCAGAGAAGCTAATGGAAAACAAAATTTGGAATGATGCTGAAGTTACATGGAAAAAAAAAAGAAAAAAGTTTTATGTTAACTTGTGAAAATACATGAGAAGTTCATCACTTTTAGTCATCTCTTACTGAACTTCTGAAAGGCTCAAAGTAAGCATTTAACCAAGAGCAGACAAATCTACAGAGTCTTCCCTCTCTGTTACAACTACTGTGGCAGTTCTGTCCCGGGTCACAGCAACGTTCGCACCAAGGAGCGCCTTCTCTCACAAGTACTCAACTAACTTCAGGAAGAACTACTTGCAGAGCGAGGTGATGCTTTGAGTGAAAGTGAAAAACAGGTGGGCTCATTATTCATCTTGCGTGTAGCTGGCACTTAATAAAAAGAACATTTCAAGGTCTACAAGCGGCCAGATCATGAGATTTCATTCTGCACCCTAGGTAATGCAAAAGTTGTGAACATGTTACATCTTCCCACATAGTTTAGTCAGGAAAGAATTCAAAGCATTTCACTGACCTAGCCATAAGAGAATTCAGTGTTATTTTTTTGTTGTTGTTAGTATCAAAAGATTGAGTTACTCAGAGTAAGAGTCTCCCAAGTTTCTTCTGCCAAAACTTACTGACAGAACAAAAGCCACACAGCAAAACACCAGTCCAGGAATAGATTACATGACAAAACAGTGTAATTTTAAAGGTGTAAGTGCATTTGTGTAAATTTCAGTAACTAAAAATAAACATTATAATCACAAAATATCCCACATTTTAAAAACTACCTGTTAATTAAGTGCTTAAATGACAAACATTTAACTTTTAAAATTTATTTCTTATTCATTGTGCTTTCTGGCAGCCTTCTAATTATAATAGGCAAAGATAAACCATGTTAAAAACACTTCCTGGTTGTAAATAAAGAGCTGAGAAACAGCATGTCATTTAACTTATGATTTCTAGAAATAAGAGAATAGGCCTGTTGAAACAAATGGAGAAAGTTGTACATCTCCAGGTGTTATGAAAATTGTTATGGTAAAAAAAAATCAATCCATTCTTTTTTTTTTTTTTTTTTACAAGAAAAAAAAATAGAGACCGGATTTTTGTTGGGTTTTTTTTTTTGTTTTGTTTTGTTTCTTGGTTGGTTGAGGGTTTCTTTTATAATTTCTTAGCATGGACAAGGCCTCTGTCTGTGTTGATAATCATCAGCAAACACCACAAGAGCAGACACTGAAACAGTACTTACTCTGGCATCATGCCAAGCAGCTTCAGCTCCTGTAGTCATTTGCACTAAACATTACCTGAAATCAGAATCTTTACTGATCACTAATGAATCAACAGCACTCAGAACTCTGACTCGTCTGCCCTTGACAGATTTCTAACAGCATAACAACATCCCCACTTTCTATCTATGCCATGGTGTTTTATCTAGACACCTTATTTATGGTGTTTTGTTGTTTTGGTTTTTTTTAAGCCCATTAGAAAATACAGGTTTGTGGTGAAAAAGAGTTTGCACAATGCTTTGCAAAGGTAACATATATGAGATGTTGGTGGAGCAATTTATATGCAGATATTTTGAAATCCCTCCAGAGAAAATGTGCTAATGCCTTTCTTTAATAGAAAACAAAGACCAGCACAGGAATTGGTAATTGAAGAAACTCTCAAAGACTGAAACATGTATAATCTCTTTCTGTAAATTATATTTCATTTCCCCTTCTAAGAGAAATTCTTAACACTTAGAAGAATGAGATTATGGATATAAACACAATAAGAAAAAGATGTTACATTTCCAAGTACCATTAGTTTTTTGCCTCTTCCCCAGGCATAAACCAAACATCAGGAAAGACTTCCTGAAGAGTCTTGAAAAATAAATGGAGTAGTAGAAAGCATTTTATTCCTGTGTCCTATAAAGTTGAACATGACGTAGAAGATGATAAAATGGCATTTTCAAGATGATGGTGATGCCAGGCTCTTTGCAGGACTACAGAAAAGTAACCAGGGCAACTATTGAGTATGATATTGATCAATGTAATGATTACACCAAGAAATTAGTCTCCCTATGTAATGCCCTGCATGAGATTAAACCCACTGTGACCCTTTCCGTATTACCCTTTTGTTTCTTCTGCATAGTACAAATATCTAATAATTTATAGCATTGAAAGGTACACAGCTGAAGAACACTTGAATTACAGTTGAAAGAACAATAGTGAGAAATGCCAGGGTAATTACGTTTCCTGCACATTCCTTTCAGTTCATCGTGTTTTCCTCAAAGATATTTTACTATCATACATAATGTCTCCCTTACTCTTCTGTTGCTTTTCAGAATATTTTTACTGAAATGCTACGTAACATAGGCTTTAACTTTTTCATTTTCTGTTAGTCAAGTATGTCTTATTCATGTGATTCAAATAGTTATAAATGAATAGTAGAAAACACTCATTAAATTTCAAACTCTTGCAAACTAACCTATGAAATATGCATTCAACAGTAAGTTTGCCAAACCTCCTGTTCAAAGTTCACGCTTTTACTACCAAGAGTGCATTGGTAAATACTGTGCCTGCTGTGCTGCAGGGGGATCCTCCATACTCTTCGTCAGTCCCATTTTCTTTTACAAAGTATGAAAGATTAAGCTCTGGGGTTTTTTGTTTTTTTTTTTGTTTTTTTCTACAGAATCAACATTTTACAGATTCAGATTTTCATTGATTGAATTCTACTATGACAGAGAAGACTCAGACTATAGAAATAACAATTGATAGAAGTTTTTGTAAGGAAAAAACCTAAACAGCAGGCAAAAAGAACTAAATAAAATCACATTAATAAAAGCAAAGCCATTTGGCAAATTTGGTTTACATAGTCAGACAATTCAAGAGAAGAAAAGAGGCTAAATCATGTGAGTAGTTTCAGTTCAACCAAATACCTGCCATAGCCCAGTGTGAACACACCTTGATAACCGTGGGCTCAATGAACTAAAATCCTTCTTTCAATCAAGAACAGCCACCACTCCTTTCCAAGACTGCCTCTGTCTGAACTTACAGGGCAGATGAGTTTGTAGATGGACTTTTCGATTTTTCACGTGCTTCTGTTACCTGATTAAATACAACCACAGAACGGGCGGACATGCCAACTATTAGTAAATGGGGTGAGGAGAACAAATTGGAACTCCAAAGCCACCATGGTGTGCTGGCACACTAAGGACCTCTTTCTCTGAGACACTTCTCTCTACGTGTGCAAAAGCAAGTTACCTGTGGTGTCAGGAAACAGACTAAATGCTCCTCATTTGAAAACAGAGAAGTCTTGCATCATTTTGACATTTTCCTTACAGATTCATTACTACATAAAGTGCTCCCTCCTGCCTTCTCAGATGTAGTTACCTAATTTTTCCTAAAACTCCATTCTCCACATGCAGTAAAACTGCAAAGAGTGCAGTATTTTTTCTTTAAATACTCGTCTTAATGGAATTACAACTATATCATCCTCTGCAGCTGTGTCACTTTCTGAACACTTTACGTTTCTCATTCAAGAATACTCACAAAAAGCAATCAAAACGAAGTAAAGGTATGAACTTATAGTTGTTTAAGAAGAGTGTATGTTCTTATTCAGATCTAAAAGAGCCTGATTTCAATTAGCATTTATTTCCCTTTCAAAATTAATTTTAAAAAATCCCATTTTTTCAGTCATCAATCATTGAACCATGCTTTTATTCTCCTTGTTCTGCTGTTTTTCTTCCTTATCCCATCAAATGAACAACCGGTACCTTAAGCCTTCTCTAGGAGCATACAAGTCTTTCTGTAAAGACAGTAAATAAAATTGCTCTCAAATGATAGAATTAATGAGACACATCATAACTGTTCCTTCTATTCATGTTGTGGTTCACATCAAAGGCACCTCGCTTAAACAGTATAGTACAATTACACAAAAAAAAAGAAAATTAAGTTAAGCTTTGCCTCTTTCCCAGAATTTCTTTCTGTATAAACAATCATCATTAAATCCTGTTGACTCTTCTTTTGAATTGCATTACAAATGCTCACATAATCATTCCAATCAAATAAGATTTTGTGCTAGCATTGTTTTCCTGTCTTCTTTAAATTATATTTGAAATTAAGGAATAGGCAAAAATTTAAAAGAATATTTAAAGCTAAGGGTACTCTCCAGTCTGACCACACCAAAGCAAATGAAGTTCAGAATTAGCTCTTTTCTGTTTTGTTTTCCACAACTCTTGTGTTTTACCTTAGCTGCTGCTGCCAACATTGAAGTTTAGATCAGGAAGCAATAAGAAATGAAACTGCCAAGGTCAGTCTGCTTGTCAGACTGTGGAGTTTCTGAAATTCAGTATTCTTCCTCAAGCTTTTTAATATAAATAAATCCTACTAGTTATGTGTAACATCATTCTTCTCTTTCAAGACACAAGAATCAAGGCATAAGAATCAAGACATTGCTTCAACAGCATGTATCATGTTGATAGTAGGGAAAGATTACTGGAAAGGTCTTTGAGATGCAGTAGTTAATTCTGTTGACCTCGTTAAAGCCATCTTCAAAATAAACCAGTGGTCTCTGCTTCAATAAAGACCTCGACCCTCAGAGAACTTGCCCTACACTTCTGCCCTTTTATCAAACTTCCTGTGTAAGAACATTAAAACAATTTCTGAAAGATGCTGGGGTTTGTTTTTTCAGCCCTGACTAGCCCCTAGTCTAGCTCCAGGGCAGGAAACACACTATTATCAGAGAAAATCCGCAGTATCAGTTGATACTTTGCCACAAAGTTGTGTGCTTGCAGGATTGCACCTTGTGCATACACTGGAAAGACTTACTTTCTTCTGAGCTAGTCATGATAAAAATCAGTTTCTCAAAAACTAGACTCTGGCTGAAGCGGGGCAAGAGAGGTGCCCAGAAACTAAAAAAAAACCAAAAAGTATTATGAAGTATGAAAAAAGGATATGCATATGAAATAGTCAAGTTAAAAATCTTTGTTTTGTTCAGGATGGATTAGAAATGTTAATCTTAGTCTGTTCCATCTTTTGTGGTAGTAGGGTTAGCTATGCTATTTCTATCCTCCAAATATGAACGTACCCATGAGCTCCACAGACCCTAACGCTGGCCAACTCACACACAATAAACAGTCCCAACTTCAGTTCCCAACTCTGATGACGTACATGAATTGCCATCTTTCAATGTCCACTGAGGAGACTCCCACAAAAAAAAAAAAGACACACCATTTGGTAGCACAAAATATGGTTCTCAGATTTATGACACAAATATGCAATAGTCCTCAGTGATGTTCTTTCAGAACGAATTACCTGCAGGTCCAATTCACAGTCATCCTACAGACTTAAAGACCCAACGTTTTTTTCCAAACTCAAACCGGTAATATTGTCACACAGATTTCCTTCAGCCCAAAATGAACTACTCTGGGTCTGGCTTACTACACTGTAACCAACTACTACTACACTTACACTGTAGCTTCTTAAAATTTCATTCACCTCTGGCAAAAAGCTATCCTTCTCTCAAAGCTGCAATCTTTGACCTTTAAAGTACTGGCAAACGGTAGAAAAATAAGTGCTGATGGACTGAGAAAATCCAAGCTAAGGATTGTTTCAAATAGAATATAAAAATCACCACACTTCTTGATAACAGTTCTAGTTACTACTTGGTATCTTATGTTTTTCTGACAGGTTATGGTGATAAGGCCCACTGTTATGCTTAAGGAAAAAAGAATCAAGGCAGACTTACTTGATATAATAGGGCACTTTGTTATGTGAAACAGATCTCTGCCATGGAAATTGTACTGAGGCTGAGGAAATAAAGAGAAGATAATTATTAGAAAGCACTTGTCAAAAGAAAAAATCCAACTATCCTCCTGTTATTTATTTAACAATGAAAACACTTCTAATAAATCAAATGGAAACAATTCAAGTTTCCCACACAACTTTCAGTAATTAGAAAATCAGCTGGAGAAAACAACGGCAATCTATCAAGATGATTCTAGGCATCTATTTAATGCCAAGTTGGAAATAAAACAAATGTGGTGATTCTACTTCAAAGGAGGATAATAAATTCTGAGCAAGCAAGCTAACCATCCAGGGAAAAATGGAGACACTGGTCTTCATACCTCTGTAGAACCATTATCAGTTTAAGCTTTGAAAATAAATGCTTTCACTATTATAATTAATGATCTTCAACAGAACAAAAAGGAGAAAGAAATCAACCTTATTCTTATTAGTTACAACCCTGAGCTTCTATTTGCAACTCTAATTTAGTATTAACACTGTATGACCACAGAAAAGGTCCTTGCTGAAGAGCAGCGACTTTTGCAGAATTTATGTTTGTGACAGATACCACCCATAACATCACAAAGCCTTCTGTACACTGAGTTGAAAAAGACATGAAGTCATACATGACACTACGACTCTGCTTATCTAAAGATCCTGGGAAATAAAAGGCATTACAGTGTTCAGGCCAACGGGACTTCTGGTGCACAACTTAGAAGTAGGTATTTACTCAAGAACCATAGGTATGTGCATGTCCTACCAGATACTACCAGAGTAGTATCTGGTTAGCTAGTGTTTTATCATAGAAGAAACTCACTTCCCTAGATTCACTGTAGAAGCAGGGACTAAAAGAACACATAGGACTAATTGATCAGCACAATGGGATGAATTTACACTATACAAATATGTCAACATTTCCAAGACTAAGTGCCTACTCTTAGATGCCAACACCCCCGTTTAAAAACCCGGTAAAATAAGACAACTTTGATCCACACTGGTTCTCAAGTAATTAAACTCTCAATTAATGCAATTTTGTGCAAGCATGGCTTGCTTTAGAGCTCATCTCTCTTCGGGGAAAAAAAAAAAAAAAAGCACATTTGAAAGTAACTCTTTTCTTCCCCTTAGACCTCCCAAGACTGCAGCGAAGACCTAAAAGCCATGTAAGCACCATAGGCTGGTGCTGCAGGGGCAAGTCTCACCCTCCACCCAGCTGGCTGTTCCTTGAGCTGTTTAATGGCTGTGATCTCTGTCTGGACCACACAAAATTTCATGGCTTATTATTTAAGAAACATTCATGTACTGAAAGACAGATTAATTAGGAAGAATATTTGGGAAACTACAGGAACCAAGCAAACCACAGTAGTCACTGCAAAAAGAGTAAAGAGAATTCTGTATCAATATTTAAAAAGAAAATAACATTTAGAATAAAGGGGTAGTTCAAGAACCAAAACATAGAAAGGCTAAATGCTCAAATAGAGGTAGGTAAAAAAAGTCCTTAGCATTTGTAACTCTGAAAGAAAAAAGTGGAAAAAAAAAAAAAGAATCAGATAGTTGAAGGTGACCATTAGCTTTAGAGTTTCATTCTTTCACACTGCAATTTGGCACCTGTGGTGGCTCTCATACTACTACACTTAATTATGTCAGCTAACTAAGAAGAAAAATCTGGCCATAGTGTGTTTAGGTAAGATTTATGTGCCATGAAAGACCATAGATATTCTGCACTGACATAGATATGGACTAAACAACATAATAAATTAAATTGTTAATTATTACGGACTAAGTTATACTCTAGTTACTTGGGAACCACCTTTCTGAAAACACTGCCAGTTCTCTGCTGCATGAAACTGCAAAATGAAATTCCCATTCTGTTTTTTTAAAAACACTAAACAGTAGTTATTGATTCTTCCACTCACTAGCAGGCCTGCAGGTATTAGTAAGGCTGCAGACCACTCAGAGCTGCTTTGAGTAGGCCCCTGGGCTATTTGCTAGGGAATATGAGGTGACAGCACTCCATGGATGTACATGGATTCTTCTAAGAAAGCAGACAAGAAACACAACCGAATGGAGTGGATTGAGTGCCTTAGAAAGTAAGTGAATTACAGAAAAAACAAGTTCTTGTTTCTCAAGGCAGGAGACAGCAAAACAATCTTTTTGTAAAGAATAACAGATTGTAAGCATTCTTCATCTTTATGTGCATTAACTGTGTAAAATTTACTCATCAGTAACTAACTTGCAAGGACCTTACTTTCTATCTCAAAAGCACTGAAAAAAAGAACAATTAAATTCTGCCTACCACTGATGGGAGGGGAAAAACAGCTCAGCAGAGAGAAGGATCATAGATTGTAGTGGCCTACTAATACTACTTTACTTTAGCCTTCTATTGCAAGACGTTTAAGGAAGGGACAATGTCATATTGTCTTCAAAAATATTCTGAAGCACATTCTTAACAATGATCTGGGTGAATTCATGTAATTGTTGTTCCAAGAACTCAAGCAGCAGTAGTCAATGCTGCACTGTATCTCTTTTTTTTTTTTTTTTTTTTCCCCCAATATAGAAATGTTACCAGCCACTGCAGAGATGAAATCACTAGGATAAAGTGGCTGAAATCAGGGTGGTAGATAATCTTATCTAGGCTCCCTTTCCCATGGAAGGCTGGATAAGATGGTCTTCTGAGGTCACTTCAGAGCTGAACTATTCTGTGTTCTATGAATCTGATGCACAGGTAGAAATACGTATTTTGATAGCACAAATTCAAATTACTGATTAAATGACAACTGGAAGCTAGTCAACTGAAAATAGTGTGATGGCAAGCTATGGTCTCTTGTAAGGATGTGGAGGAAGACTAACACATAGGTGAGATAAATTTAAATTTATCTCTGCTGTCAAAGGAGCACAGATATATACCTCCCCTCTAATTCAGAAGTGAAACTTTGGATATAAAGATTTGCATGAGTCATATCATAATCTCAGCTTTAGGAGTTTGAAATTTTATTTAGGCTACTGCTCTACTCATTCCCCACAGTTAAAATTCACTTATGGCTGCTAGAAAGGTTTGAAAAATCTGATTTAGAATATGCACTATTTCAACCTGTCAGGATAAAATCTTCATTTTTCCAGATTCAATGACTTTTTTACTACTTTCCTTTTGAAGTTACTGTCTCGGACTTGCATTTAACAGACATTACATAAAGTTGTATATATTAGGTTCTGTAACTCTGCCGAGTTTAAGCTCTTAAAACAGGTTTTTTTTTTTTAAAGAAGTTTTTGCTGTAATCTTTGTGGAGAAGAAGGTTGGTTGTTTTTAACAAGTAATTTAAATGAATAACTGAATATTTCATTTTGCAAGACTCAAGAAGAAACCAAGATTTCTTTATTGTTTTAAATTACATTATTTCTTTAGCTATACAGGGACATACATCATTTGAGAACTCTGGGACAGAGCTGGTCACTTTTATGTTCACTTCTCAGTTCCTGCAATAATGTTATCTTTATTATTGAAGCCCTCAGTTAAAAATAGGAAAGCTGACTGGGTTAAGACTTTGTATCATGAGCTCTGATGATGGCAAATAAGCTAGAACATGAGAAAGTCAGCATGGATCTTGATATCACAACTTAGATATCTGTAACGAATAAGTTGAATGAGAATAAGGGAGCCCAAGCATCTGTTTTTGCCCTCTTTAGTATATGGGAGATTGTAGGCTTAATCTCTAAAATTTTCACTAATAGAAAAAGATGCAAAGATGCGTCTCAAGAGGAAGTGACACAAGTTTGCTTTCCCCAGCCTTTTATTTGACGTTCCAGGAATGTACGACACAAAGCCTTTAATAAAAAAAAAATCAAATATATTCAGGCAACTCATCCTTTGTGTCATCCCTACAAGTGTGGAAGCAAAACAAAACTGTGAAAAGAGGTAGCCGGGGATGAGAAGAAGTGGTTATGAACACACAAAGATTCTGGAACATCCACAGGTCAGACCTTGCTACAAACAGAGGACAAAGAATAAAGCAATCAGGGGTGCAACCTTAACTCAGCAAGATATTGCAGTGATACCCAAGAGAAGCACACTAGTGAGAACATCAGTGGAGTTATGAAGATGAAACACTCATACAAAAACAGGGAGGTAGATAACAACGTTCCTCAAGCCATAGGAAAACCTGAAGTAAAGAGCAGTCAGTGTTTGAGAAAGCCATCATATTTCAGATGCATCTATTAATTCAAAGAACTTACTGGAAAGAAAGTGCTGTGATGAAGGCCCAAAATCTTGGTGTGCCTCCTGTAACTGTTTAAGACGATCCTCTACAGCCACCTACACAGAAGGACACATACACATAATTTACATTGCATTTACTTTGTAACACAAGAGTCATAAATAAAATAAAATAAAAACACTTGTATACTTTCATTTTCAGCTAAATAAATTTAAGTTGTCTGTGTGTCATAGCACTTTGACATCCAGCTATTCAAGGCTACATTTTTCCTTTCATTTGCTTGACGAAAGTGATGTTCATATCTTGCAGTGTTCTCCTGCGAGTACTGAAGATCAATAACAAACAATAGTAGTTTCGTGGTGACTGTAGCTGACTGCTGAAGTTTCCGACCTCCTCCCAACCTTTCTGTTGTCCAGATTTCCATAGTCAGCAGGTCTCAGTTTGATTGTAATGTTCTCACAGCTGCCTTTCCAGCACAGGACCATTTCTGAAGATGCCACTTCACTGGCTGACATGACTCCCCCCTGGTTTATTAATTGAAACTGCACTAGCACACTCAGCAGTAGTTTGGCTGCTTAGTTAACTCAAGTGTATAACACAAAAAGAGAAAAAAAAAAACCACACAAAACCCTCCCAACAAAACCTCACTACCAAACTGCATTAGGAATGAGAAGGGCTGATATGACACATTAATTCTTTTGAGTCTCAGAAGCAACTGATTCAAAATTACTAGCCCAAAATTTGATATCCAGGTTTTGAAAATTCACTCCCATTGCCATCAGTTAGACAGATCCTCCATCCTTCCCTCAAGCCTTGCAGACACTTAGTATCATGCTTAGAAACCAGGTAAAAAAATAGTTGCTGAGTCACAAGAAGTATCCTCTATTAAAAAAAGGGAGCAAGAAAGTGCAAAAATTGATAAATGAACATTAACTGATGTAAGAAACTTCATTAAACCATTCACTGTAAAACTGTGCATGAGTTTGAACTATAATCAGGCATATTGATTTACCTTGCCCGGACCATTTAAGCATTATAATAATAACTAAGCAATATGAGCATATCTTACAGCCACCCTCTTCTGTTTTACAATGCTAAATGTGCTTCGCTTACGTCTTGTTATAGATCTAATACTTAAGTCATTTTAAGGGAAATTTCATGCAGAAACTGAACATTCAAAACCAAAATAAAGCAGTTTTCATAGAAGATGGAAATGCAACAGAAACATGTACACTGGTTTTCAGTAACAATGACTTACACTGTAAAAATACTGCTATAAGACAAACAAAAAAGTATGCAGCAATAGTTTCCAGACATTAATACAGTCTCCCAAGTGAGTAAACTGCTGAGACAGCTTGAAAGGAAAAGCTTTTGGTCAAGTCACAGAAGGAAAGACAGCTTCCTTTGTTGCTTTGGCACCACTAAAGTAACATCTTAAAGACAGAAATAATGAACAAATGGTAATAGTGCATCTTTCAAGAGAACAGAAGACAGTGAGAAGTATCCCTCCCCCCACTGCTTCCTGTACACATTCAGAAGAATACCTGTAAAAGTTTCCACCGCATATTAAGATCATCCAGTTGACGAGACATCTTTAATGATGGATAAAGGTCAAGTGGAGACAACTGACTGGATAAATCATTCACTGTTTTAACTTTCAAGTTGATGGGAGCAATTTCTTCTCTAAAAGCCTAAAAGATTAAGAAGCATACATTTAAGTTCAACGGACATCGGAGTGGCACAAAAGCCAAAATCAACATGGTGCTGACTTGTCCTTCATGGTAGCTTATGCAAAATAATCGCACGCAACTCAGTTTTCTGAGAAACAAATTTCACTCACTTCAATATTCTTATTAACTCATTCATATTCATCTTTAAGAGATTAACAGTATGAAAGCTACTCAAGTGTCCATATCCATAGTGTACCTCTAAAACAATTTAAATAAGATTTTTCATGATGCCATATGGCTTTAGAGCTTTTCTTCCCAAAAACAAATATACAATGCTCTATCAGGAGCTTTAGCAGTACACAGCCTGTCAAGTGCTCTTAAGAAAAAAGTATATTCAGTTACTGCAGTTTTCCAGTATTGAGCAGCTGACAAAAATTCAATTTAAAAACTATTATTGAATTAGCAAAGCATGAAGGAATGTAACTTCTATGGAAAAGGAGTACAATGTTTTACATGATTAGAACTGCAGAGTAAAACTATTACAATGATTAAAAAGAAGAAAAAGGTTTATTGAATCAAATGGAACTAAATACAGTATTAAGACAAAATTGATGCAAGTTTTAGTTACAGTTGAAAAGATGCATCAAATGTCTTTCTTGCTGTGAGCAGTTAATTGTTCAGTCCTAAAAATGGCTTGATTAAACACCATGAAACAATCTAAAAGAACTGGAAAAACTATTTTCTTTGGACAATTCAAATATTTACCTCCCTTCAAAACCTCTCTCATCAGACCCAGGAACAGAAAGAATCTACTGGCAAGAAAGAAGTGTTTTGCTTCTGGACAGCCAGCAGACTCCTATTACTTCAGCAGATGTTTCAGTTTTTCCATAGCAACAAAAATCTAAAAGAATTTGCTTTACTCTTCTTTATGGAAAAACCCACCAGGATATGACAAATTACTTCTTATCATGAGAACAAAGAGCTATTCAGCATCAGCATCTTATCGCTTGCTTTAGTATCTCTATTAAAATGTAAAATGGGGAGATGATGCATTACTCTCCTCAAAACAACAGCAGGCTGGATAAAAATCAGCTTTGACAATCTATTTAAAAAATATTTTGGTTCCATTAAACTCAAAAGTAATAAGAAGATTCAGAGAGTAAGAGTGCTTACACTGATACATGTGAAATAATGCAGCCCTGTGTTAATTTCATGTGAGTCAGGGTATGAGACAGGGTATTTATACATATAGAGAGTAGTTGCAGAAAACTGGTTGTAGTCCATGACCTTTCTTTCTTCTAACACTGGCATTCCATTCTGAAGACATGGATGGTCAGGCACATGACCTCTGGGTCCTCTAATGTTTTGCCGTATTCATTCTTGAGCTTAAAGACTGAAATGCTATGTTTGTGAAACAGAATTTTGGTGATAACTGCTAAATCTGTCTGAAAGAAGCAATTTTCTCTAACTATATGTGCATATCCACGTTTTCCTGGAATTTCTCCAATGCTTAGGCATTCCCCCTCTAAGCACTGTGCTATTTCCCAGACAACGACAGTTATCAGAAGGTATTCCTTCTTTGAGGAGCTCTGCATTACTGGGTCCCAACCCATGTAGCTAAGCAGGGAATGATTGCTTGTCATCATGAGCAGCCATACCACAGGGTGCTGAGCCCTGCATGGGTGGCCTGGAACCCAGGCTGCTAGAACTCATATGCCCATGAGAACATTATATGGTAGTATGTGTTCTTCACTTGAACTAATTCTGAAGGGAAGCGAGGCTAAAGTCAAAACAAACACAAGTTGTCATTCACACAAGTTAGATAATGGATGTATGAAGTTTGTGAAAGTTAAGGAACAGAAATTAAAGCTGTGTATATACTTCTGTACGACTGAAAGAGCTCTAAATGTTTTTCTAAGAAGAAAGCTATGCCTGATGGCCAAACAGATCCAACAGCTCACCACTACAAAAAGTAGAGGAGACTACCATCAATTGCTGAGACAATTACTGACTCAGCTCGCTCACACTCCAGTGCCTGGGCAAAGCTCCAAACATACCCATGGCCTAAGTATAGAGCAGATAATATTTCTAGGAAGAAAGTATTTAAATCCTAGAACATCCTATTTTAATGAATGTTATATTGTATACACATCTGTAGCGTGCTGATCACACGTGATTATGCAATCACAGCTGACAAAGTGAACATGGCACAACACTAGACTTTGTTTGAGACCTCAGATCTAGTCTTTTAAGGGCACTTTAAACTGTACATGAGAATCTAGGTATACAGCATATACATATTGAACTTGACTAGGAATTCCACACTTACTGTTGTTTTCTCAATGTAATCTGGCAATGAATCTATGAGCAAGTCTCCCACAGGCTTCCAACCATTCCTCACATTCTCAGCCTCCTTCAAGTCAGCATCAAGGTCATCCATGGCACACTGCAGGTCTTTCAGTTTTTCTAATGCTTTGTCCACTTGCTTCTGCCAGATAGTGGCACTGGCATTGAGGTTTTCCCATTTCTCCTTTACCTCTGATGACTGCTTACGCATAGCTTTGGCAATCCTCATGGCTTTCTCCTCAGGGGTCAATTCTGCAGAGGGAAAGAAAAGTTACAATTTATTTATTCTCTTATTCCTGTCTAGTTAAACAGACAGTGCTTCTGAGGTACACACTCAAGACAGTCAGTAAGCCCAGGGTCAACTGAGAGATAGAGGACAAAAGGGGAACATGCAAAAGGAAGCAGGAGGAAGTTTTTTGCTCTTTGAAGGCTAGATGAATGCCAAAGTAAATGCATTGTTACAGTTACAAAAGTTCTCTTACTATGCCTCTGGTGATGCAACTACTGTTTTACAGCACCCAATACAGGAAAGTACGTGGCAGGCAATTATTACAAAATAAATCCTTTGAGTACATTCAATTTGTTGCTGAGAATGGCAGGTACATTTTTCCAAGATGTAAAATTAACAGGAAATTGTCTGGATCAAAACCAGAGTTTATGCCCACCAATTGCACGTACCTGTCTATGTTTTTAAAAAGATTTTTCAAACCTTGTTAGCCCATAATGGTCTTGATACATGCTAGACTACAAATGCACACTTTGTACTTTAATTGGTGCTGTAGCAGGGAGAGGCTGTTACCATATGACCAAGTGATGCCCAGAAGCACAAGGCGTCTTGCTAAGAAGTGGTTACGTGGGAGAAAAAAAAGTATGACCAATGGTAACCAAAGGAGAACAGGAGGCAATGACAAGAAGACCCAACACCACCAAAGGAAGCGAGACAAATACCTAGGGTATAGGTTGCAGAGCGTATTTTGACCTCTAGAATTAGAAAAGTTCTTTTAAAAAACAGAGAGCCATTTGAAGAAAGAGTGGAGATGAAAGGGGCAAAAGAAATGTTGAGCTTTCCAAGACATTTCAGTGACTTGCTGGGTGTCATAAGCTATCACATGAGAGCACTGCTCATGTGCACTCTGCCAGCAACAGCAAAGGCTAGCCATGCTTAGGGATACTGCACTGGCAAGAGGGTATTTCAGAAGAGGGGTTTGGGGTGGAACAGTTGTGACAAAAACCTGAAATGCTTCACAAGATGTGAAGGGATATAAATTATGTACGTAGCTGTGGGATATAGAAACACTGCGGTAACCTGCAATTGGCAATACTGACAGACCAGAATAAAGATACGCTGTGATAAATTGCACCTTGTCTCTGGAATTCCAGCAATTCACAGTAGAATAAGCTATGTCATAGGACAACACAGTTCTGTGATGATGTTTACCCCAAGCTTTAGAACAGATCTTAGAAAATAGAGAAGCAATAAAGTTTAAGTTCTAGGCAAAACCTCCTTTCAGAAGTAATTCTGAAAGAAATTATTCATCATTAAGAATAACAATATACTATTGAAGAATGAATGAGAATCCACTATGATCCAGTAACAGAGACTGTGAACAATCTAGTAGCCAAGCTAAACTGCAGCATGCAGGAAAGTTATATCTTGTGGCAGAGTTTAGCATCATAGGTCGAGGTAACCTATGATACAACTATAGGTCAAGGACAACCAGGTCTCAGGAGTAAAAGCTGCAGGACTTATTGTAAATGAGGATTAAGGGAGCACCTAGAGTTGGAACACCTTACACAGGAAAGGGAATGTTGAGCTTCAGTGAAAGGGGACAGAAAATTGCAGACCCAGTGGAGAAAGCCTCCTTTATTGGCATCTTGAACATGTGACATAGGGGACATTATATCCAGAAACTAGACTAAGTGAAAGTTACATATACGCAAAGCTGCAATTTGCCATTTTTATCCAACATCACGTGTTTGCATTGCTCTTTACCAGTTATCAGAGCCAAAATCTACCAAATCTGCATAAAAGAGTGGAAAGTTGGAAGGGCTTAACAATTCTAAACTGAATTAATGACAGGTCATTTAAAATGATGAGTTACTTGACGAGGAACACGCTGAAAGCTTCAGTAGGAGCTGAAAATCTTGAAAAATTTTGGTTGTTCATAAAGGTACTGACATAACAGATTCAATGGGTGCTTCTTGCTCCAGTAGAAGCCAATAAGAACTGTCTGTAGTAATAAATGGGAAGAGGGGAACAGCAGACTGAGTTTATTGGTCTAGTCAGCTAAAATAAGGCAGCTTTACTCATGACAGACTAGCCACAAATTTTGAGATGGGAAAAGATTCTAGATTGACTGGAGTGGTAACGAGTACCCCAACAGAATTGAAAACTGAAACATCTTTTAAGACCATTTTTCAAATCAGTATCATTGCGCAAAGGTATCTGCTGCATATTTTATTTGAAAAAGATGAAGAAATTGCAAGATTGCTTTATTTCACAAAAGCTTTGGAAGTGCTTGTAAACTTGCCCTAAAAAGACATTTACTAGGGAAATAAAGCAACACAGGTTTTATGAGCTATAAAACCACTCATCATTCATTCATTTAAGAGAAAAACACATCTTGTGTAACATCATGTTTTACATCATGGAAATCCAACTTACTAATGAGCAATACATTACTTTTTTCAAGCAGATAACACATTCTCCAAGACACTGGAGATAGAATTGAAAACCTCATTTAAAAAAAATGTTTTAACAGTGAGAATTTTTTTCTGTGAGTTTGGAATTCATTTCACCAGTTCATCGCTACACACACTGGGAGACAGAGTTCCTTTTAGCTGTTAAAAAAATGCTACATAGTGGTTCTTAATTTTTTTGTCACCACTTTAATATAAAGTTTTGTCAGTGTTCCCCTGCCCCGCCCCCCCTCCCCTTTTTTTTTTTGATGGTACTTGTTACATATCTCCTCTCCAGCAGCTGCTTGGAAAGTAAGAAAAGCCCATATTTACTGAACCATTTGTTTACTAGAGGTAAGATATTGACTAACCTGGCAGTCAGGGAGAAAGAGCAGAAAAAAAAAGTCTGCTTCTAGTGAAAAAAAACCCTTGATTTTAATAAGCATTTTTTTGTTACAAAGCAATGAAAGCACCAACAGCTCGTGTGTCTCTAGCAGAGGAAAGATGCATAGAAAGAAAACTTTCCACCCTGAACTTTACATCATGTAGCTTCCTCATGTGCTTACATGTGCGGAGAATACCTAGGAAAGTTATCAGTGAAGAAGATTCTTCTTCCTTTAAGAATTTATTTTAGATCTCAAACTATTCCTTGCTGTAGAAGATTTGATTCTAAGCAACTGTGTTTGATCCTTATTATGTGGACTTGAAGTAATTATCTCTTTCCATCTTGTCAGAATTACATTAGTTCCGTTTCACTTTTGCTATATTTTTAATAAAATATACTAGAATTGGAGCTGATTTCATCCCCTCTCCCTCCTCCATTATGTCAAACATTGTCTCTTTCTTGGTTCAATCAAACTTTGCAATGAAAAATAATGTCTGACACAGCACTGTAATCATTATGAAACCTTTCAGAGCATTTGAACAGATACAATGGCACACTGTCGAACTCATAAGCAGAGCCACCAAAAGCAGGGCTATCATTGCACGATGCAGTCTTTAGTGTTGCTCCAGTGAAAGAATTCTCTGATTTTCTAAGATCCTGCACAGAAAACTTGGTTCTGATGGGATGGGAATAGGAAGTTTAAAGAATAAGAAGAAACTGGTTAATGGGGAAATGTAGGAATTAGTCAGATTCCAAGTACCCAACCATGTAAGCATAACCCAGTATGCCACTTTTTTCTCCTGTTCGAAAATCTATTGCATACTGTAGTTAAAGAAAAAGCCAGTTTTGTCTTTGCGCATGCAGGTTTTCTTCTATCAAAACTGAAAGCTCTTCAAATCAGAGAAATATAATTAAATAAAGAGTGAATTAAGAAGTCTCTGCAGGATAAAAGACAAATTACTTTAGGTCTGCAAAAGAGAGAAGTACGAAAGCAGAGAAAATGAAAGCTGTTAACTTCATGTATGATGAATACTTCTGGAAAGGGCCTGGAGTGTGGGCTCCAGATAAAGACAAATAGTAACAAAGTTAGCAAATATACGTATCTTTTTACAACGGTTGTCGATATTTCACAGTGGATGCTGGTGGAGAAGACACATGAAAAAACACAGAGAAAACAGCTTCCATTTAAAAAAGAAAATTAAGTCATCCCATAGTATCTATCTCCAGAAAACTGAAGATTACAGCAATCCTGAGAACTACACATTCCTCCAGTATAATCTGTCAATATAATCAAAACACATAATACCTTTTGCTAAAAACAAGCCATCATTTTGTAATAAATCTGTGAGATCCAAAGCAAGTTCACAATACTCGCGCGCAGTGGAAGCCCAAAGTTTGTGTTGCTCCAGGAACATAAACCAAGTAGGAATTCTACTGCCAGAAACCCAGGAAAAAAAAATATATATATATAACACTACTGCTATAGATCACCAAGGTACTATGTCTTCTTCCTATTCGTGTTGAAGGGAGAGGACTAATGGAGAAAAGACTATCAGCACTGTATCCCAGTTACTCTAGGCAATTAAGGATTTAATCCCGTGTTTCTTTCCAAAGCACTACAACTGCAGGTTGTAACAAGCCTTTTATTTCTTCCAAAGATCAGTAAAGATTTTCTTTTGGGGGAGGGACACAGCACAATCTAGTAGGATACATCCCCTAAAAGCATTTAGAAAAAAACAAACCAACAAAGCCATCCATTTTATACTAAAACAATACAAAACCAGAAAATAAAGACATGCCAGGAAGCACGAAAGACAGGGCTCCCTGACTTGTTGGTGTCCTGTAATAACAACATAAGACTTCAAAACATCCACGTTTTTAACTTTTTTTGATCCTTGTAAGCAAGTTTCCTCAGCCTGCTTTACCTTCTACACACTTTACTTGTGTGTGTAGTTTCTGCAGTTTCCAGTTTGCTTTCTTGAGGCTCATTTGCCATGTTTTTGAGCTGTGTTTTCTCTAGAGTGTAAGAAATAACTTTTTTTTCAGATAAGGTCCTAACCTTTTACATCTATCAATCATCCCCATTGCTAGCAGTCTAACTGAGAATTCGCTTGCACACGAAGCTTTACTGGTTTCTGCAGTCACTGAAACAAGGCAACAGTTAAACGTTAAGAACATGGCTTCCACCCTGGAAGCATCCTGCATTTCAACTAAAACTGGGCCACAACAGAGCATACAGGTCAAGAATGAATATAACTCTGTGTATATCCTGGGGTCTACTTGGTGAAAAAAAACCTCAATGATTTAATTAACTACTATTGCCTCAGGGCTGCCTGTTTCCAATACTCAGCTGTTAAAACCTGAGGCTTAAAACAACGCTGTTTTCCCTCTACAACAGCAGCAAATGGAAACTACTTCCTAGAACTTTACCAATATGACTCCAAGCAGGCAACTGTTTAGACCCTACAGGAAGAATCTGAAGGTTCTACCCAGGTGGACTAAACTTGTAGGGTGACTAAGAGAGGGTGAGAAGGAGTTACTTAGTTTGAGATTCTTTCATGGGTAACTGCATATTTATGAAACTCAAAAGTCACAAGTGAATGATCTCCAACTAAAACAGAGGCAGCAACATTCCAAATAGCATTAAGTAGTTTCTGGGCATGATTCCACTGACCTCCAGTGGGCATATCCTCTTCATTCTCCTAAGCACTCCTACTTTTCACACTTAAGACTTCATATACTGCCCAGCTAAGAACAAAAAACTATTCCAGTAGTGTATGACAGCTAGTGAACAGGCACAAGTGGTTGGGAATAGAAAGGCTGTGTGTTATATACATTAGAAAACAGTTATACGTCTATTTCCAGTGAGATCTTCCTTGCTAAGAGGAAAAATTATGGAAGAGAATTTACCTAAATGTGTTCAGTGGTAGGAAGCAAGTAAGTCTGACTTTTATTTATGTCTGAAACAGGTGATTATGTTATGTGTCTGCAAGATTAAACTATATGCATGTAATTCACTGATATTTATTAATATATTTCTCTTGTAACAGATGTGATTTACGAGGTTTTATACACTTTCAATTAAGAGGAGATAGCAGATGGTAAATACTTAATTTTAAATGTTGTGTTTATTACAACAACCTTGGCTACCAAATACCAGCTTTCAAAGCCAGGAATCCAATTGCTGTAAGAAAATTAGAAGCTGCTGAAGTACTTCACTAATACCGCAGACTCCTGGGAACACTCACTGTTGCAGTTAGCATCACTGTAGTGGCCTGTAGTAATCTGTGAGGATGTTAGCTTATGTTATCTTCTAAAAAACATTTTCTCCACTCCCCCACTGCATCAGTGTAATTTTAAGGACAGAATCTCAGCAAGGTCATATCATCAGTTCATAGAACCCTGAGGACAGAAAATGTTATTTCTGCTTTTTCTTTGTGTTTCCCGTGGCCCTTAACCCTACTAACAGTACAGAGATCTAAGAAGCCAAATGTAACCATGCCATAGAGAATTAACATTTTTAGATCTAAGTTTTCTTCTATACCATGGACAAGTGACAAAAAAGCTAAAAATGTAAGCATTTCCAATTTTCTTGCCCTGTCCTATCTGTAAAATTCAGCAATTGGCCGCTGGTTTATCAGCTGGCTCCACTCAGATGTCGAAGCAGCTCAAAGGCAAGAAGAGTGTGAAGCTTGCTTTTTTGTGATGGGGCCTCCCTACAGAAACATGGCAAAACAAAATCAGAAAAAAAGATATATGGGACACAAAATTAGCTTAAAGGGAAGTTACATGGAAGTTGAAGAACTATGTTTAAATGTGTCAGTTACTACATGGTACAATAGAAGGCCAACCCAGGAAGCATAAGGCCAAGATGGGAAAAAAGACACCAAGGATGCTCATAACCTGATTTACATTCTTGTAATAAATTTTAAATTGACAGAAACATTATAAACAATAATAAGTTATCATAAGACATTTTATAACAAATATTCTCTTTGGATGGAATAACGATTGTATGCGTGCACAGGTCCCCAAAACAGCTCTCAGTCAAGTTAAAAAATGATTCTTATCAGTTTTTTCCTAAATCTCTCTCATTCTTTGTCTTTGCAATAAAGCTATCTTTGGCATGAAAAGACCCAGGGGTGGAGGGGACGAGGGGGGAAAAAAGAAGTGCCTAGAGAGGCAAAAAATAGAAAACAATTTCACAACATTTATCCTCTTCCGATTAGCTAACCCTCCCCATCTAAACACCTCTGCCAATGGCCCGAAGTAAGCTCTAACCTCAAGGAACAGTTCTTTCAATTAACGTGATTATAATTTTTTTTTAAGAAAGTGGTTTTGCTATTTGTATTATCAAAGCAGCCAAAAACATGTTTAAATCATGACCATACAGTACTATGTACTGCCAATCAATATTTTTTAAAGGTAGACTGGCATCTTACAATCCAAAACCACACTCCTTCCCCTTTAGCAACATCAAGTGCACTTCAATGAAGTTAACAAGTTTACTTTAATATACTGCAGAGAGTACCATCAGTCAAGACGCTGACAGAAAAAAAAAACAAAACACCAAACATCAACAAAAAACCACATTTTAAAAGCAAATATAAGCCTGCATCCAGAGCCTTCACTGAAAATGATTAATCAGAAGAAAAATTGTGTGTGTTTGGATGTCTTCAAATGCAGAGATTTAGCTTTCTGGAACTGGTGGCATTACTTGTCAGAAAAAAATTTACCAGACTCAGTCCTAGGTGAAATTTTACAGCTTATAAAATATAAAAGATCAGAGCAGATAATTCAGACACCTACTGGCCTGAAAGTCTATTAATCTACAGAAAGTGCAGCCTGCTCTGTATGGGGTGCATGAGCTCACTGATGGCCGAGGTGGCTGCATGGGGGCCTCTGTGAGGAGAGGCTGGGGCTGCCCTGTGCTGGGGACAACCAGCTCCAGCTGACCTACTGCAGGGGCTCAGCTGTGCGGCTGGCATCTCAGGAAAAGTGTATTTAGGTAATAGAAGGAAACACAAGAGAGAGAAGGGAACAAAAAGGCGAAACAGCAGGAGGAGCATCAAGGTCATAGAAGGAGAAGCAGATCCATGGTGGGGCAGATATTCTCCATGAAGAGCTCATGCTGGGGGAGAGGAAAGATGCGAGAAGAAAGGAGCAGCAGAGTGAAACTATTAGGCTGACTGTCACCACCTTCCTACCCTCTAACAGCCCTGTTGAACAGGCTGAGTGTGACCTGCAGTTCTAACAAGGTGGGAAAGGAGAAAGGAATGAAGGAGTCAAGTTGAGCCTTGGAATGGTGGAAGAAAAGCTGTAGTTTTTAATGTTTTGTCCTTTTATTTCCCTCTTCTGAATCAGTAATTAAATATTTATTTTAAATGGCAACAAAATTGTTTATTTTCCCCAAGCTAAATCTGTTCAGCATATAACAATTCTAGGACTCAGTTACACAGATCTTTGGTATGTTTTTCTATTTTACAGTTATGGGAAGTGAAGGAAAACTATTACCATCTTATTGGTCTCTGATATAGACAAATAACTCAACAAATACTCTGCAAATATGATTTCTAGAATAACTATGGTTTATTTCATAGTAATAACTCATCTAACATTCAAATTTAAGATTCTGTAATCACTGCCCTCCTAAAACTGATTCTTTTTCCTTCTCATGAGATACACCACCGAATATATTTATTTCTAGTTGTGGAGTAAAACTTTGAATCAACAACACATATGAATTTGAATGTGCAGCCTTGAACTACTATTCTGAGTACATTTAAGACACATTTGTGATCATGTTAAGAAAACAGGAAAGAACACAAGTGATGAATTCAGTATTTTGAATCAAAAATTGGAAAAGGAAATATTTTTCTACTTCTTCCATTAAAACATGAGTACTTTCAAAGCACAGTAGTAATACTTTAGGCTAAATTATTGAAATAAAAACAATCAAGATGCTGTTTGAAAAATTCTGAAGTCTAACCAAGTAACTAGGATATAAAATACACACTAGAGACACAGAAATCCTCTTTCTTTCCTTTGACCATTCCCAAAAGAGAGTATTTTCTGACCTGTTTTCGAATGCAAACTCCTCCTTGGTTCCTCAGGCCCCTCAATTGGTTGGTCAGCAAGGAAAACTCGTGCCTGGTCAACGGCATTGAGAATGGTTTGCTCTTTATCCTTCAGTTCACGCCTCAGTGCCTTTTAGGAAGGGAAAGAAGAATGCCATTTGTAACTTGATCTTGTGCACAACATACTACCCGTTTTCCCTATTTTCACCTCTCTGACAACCTGTGTAGTGAGTCAGGAATGGCCAATATATCACTTAGACTGAAAGGTAAAACATAAATTTTACAGAATAAAAATGGCAAGAAAATAATTAAGGCTAGAGGGGTAATTTTTATAAAATTGACTTGGAGAATTGAACACAAGAAAAATTATGATGGTAGGTTTTAAGAACACTCACCTAACAGAAACCAAAACTACGACATTCAACTTATATAAAAAATATAATTCAAGGGTTTATTGCTGTTAATAGGACTGCTATATATAACAGATTACTACAACACACCATGTTTTCTTGTTTTGGTAGCTGGAACAACAGAAAATTGCATCTACTGAAACCCCAGAAGATAATTTCACAACTGCTAAAGAACTGCAGAAGTACTTTATATTCCTTAGGAGACGCTCTTATTTGTGTTTCCTTTTTACTATTATTTTTTAAATGTAGAAAATATGCAACCAGAACTTTTATAAGAATACATTCTGAAAAAACATCTCTCAAATTAGCTGTAAATATTTTTAACCTTATAATGCAGAAACAATTGCATCACTAAAATACAACCTTAACTTTTAATTTCAAAGATTTTGTCAGAAACAAGGGTAAGATTAATTAAGAGTGAAGTAAGAAATCCTTCTAGAATTACTTTTTTTCCTCCATGCAATTTCTCAGTTATTTCCAAAGCATACAAGAAAAAGGAAGCTATGTCACATTTTGAATCAACTCAAAAAAAAATGTGAGCAGTTAGAAATAATCTAGAGGTGGATCTCTATTCCTATGTCTCTCCTGTTTACCTTCAGATAATGTATTCCTCCATTTCTCCTGATCATCCTCAGTAAACTTCAATCAAGTTTGACCTAATAGACCTTCAATTTAATTCTCTGTCCCTCTTCACCATCCTTGCCACTGAAGCTGTTCAAATTGAGGCTGACAACAGAAGACTTTGGCCCATATAGCTCATCAACTCTGTCATCCATGACATTCCTCATTAATATATCTTGACAAAGAAACCTTTTAACATGAAAGCTTGCACATGAAATAACAATACTGAAGCCATTTAGTAGTAAAGTATCTTGAACACATCTTCTTACATTATGGCTTGCACATTTTTTCCTTATGCCACAGATCTAAAAATAATTTTTGGAACAGCCACTCAAACTTGCATAACTTTATTCCTTGTTTCTTAGCAATAGTCAATATATTTCCCTGTTTCTCTCCATCTGCCAGTAAATAAGAACAACAATAAGAATATATTATTCAAGAATAACCAAATATTTCAATAATATCCTCTTGTCCTTCCAAGCGAACCCGTCTGCAACACAACAAAAGAGGAACCCACTTATAAATCTAATCTCATCTGTCTTGAGTGGACTGAAGAAAGATTTCATTGGAAAAAAATCACATATACAAGAACACTGCAGAATAAGTCATAAAAAGCCTAGCAAGGAACATAAAAGCTGCAATACTGAATTTGATTATTGTATTAAAGATTTTTTTTTTTTATAGAATAAGGAGTGAAATCATGTATTTTGGTGTTTTATTTAGTTTTGCAAAAGATACCTCCCCACGACTACTCAGAATGGATGCAACTCTTTTCAGCAGAGAAGATGATTGCTGTGACACTTCACTTCCTGTCTGCTTGTCATTGAGGACTCAAGTAGTTAACGCATTCTATATGGCTCTGAGCATAGCACAGGTTTTGGTAGAGGTAGAATTCTTTCCTTGTAGCTAGCTGTACTTTTCAGGGAGAAAATTTGGAGAAAATAAATGCTACAGTTGTGGTATAGATTAAATAAATAATAAGTGACAGTATGGCAAGAGTTTTGAGAGGCATTTCTAAACTTGTCACTGAAACTGTCCACTAAAAAGGCAAATACATGGATGCAAGCATTTTTATGAGTCCTGTTTGGGTATGCAGATGTGAACACAAAATGAAAATGTCAATGCTGAGCACACAGCACAATTATTTTTTCCTAAATGATGCTCCTTTATAATTATAAAAGTACAATGATATCTTAAAGCTATATTAGTCATACAAAAAGGGTCTGTATGCAACTTTGGCGGTAACTCAAACCACCATATTTCATACTACAGTTCTAAATTGTACAATTACTGTATGCTTTAGGTAATGGTTTAAAATTCAAGCCTCACTTCCCTCAGTAATCTGACAAGTGAAAGACTACCAAATCTAATGCCTGTGCTTCAAACAGCTTTATTGCCTTTGCAAATCTTTTTTTTATTTCCTACATAAAGCAGGACACAGATTTTTAAAGACTGCTGTAGAAAACAACACCAATTTGAGACATGCTTAATTCTTACAAAAGAAGGGAAAAAACCCTCAGAAACTTAAAATCTATTGTGCTGATGCAGTATCAACACAAACAGCTTTCAGAGCTGACCTTAAATACCAGGCAAGAATAATAATAAAAAAAGTAATCTTCCTTTGAGACCTGAAAGAATTCTTCCACTGATAGATGGACAGGGGCTCACAAAACTAAACTCTTGAAACGTTTTGTGCAGCATTGCACAAAGCAACAACGAAAAGCAGCATCCC
The DNA here is from genome assembly GCA_013396935.1 of Baryphthengus martii. Lineage (NCBI taxonomy): Eukaryota > Metazoa > Chordata > Aves > Coraciiformes > Momotidae > Baryphthengus > Baryphthengus martii. The sequence goes on from VWZK01007203.1 coordinate 182,224, forward strand.
TTTAGCAGGTATCAGAAAACCATAGAATGGTACCAGTTGGAAGGGACCTCTGGAGGTCATAAAGTCCAAATTCCCCCACAATCCACCGAGGCAGGATCACCTAGAGCAGGCTACACAGGACTGCGTCCAGGAAGGTTTTGAAAGTCTCCAGAGAAGCAGACGCCACAACCTCTCTGGACTGCCTGTTCCAGGGCTTCGTTGCCCTCATAGTAAGCAGTTTTTTCTCATGTTGAGGTGGAACTTCCCTGGTTCCAGTTTGTGCCCATTGCCTCTCATCCTATCACAGGGCACCACTGAAAAGAGACTGGCCCCTTCTACTTGGCACCCACCCTTCAGATATTTGTAAACAATAAGACCCCCTCAGTCTTCTCTTCTCCAGACTAAACAGCTCCAGGGTCTCTCAGCCCTTCCTCATAAGAGAAATGTTCCAGTCCCATAATCATCCTCAGGAGCCCTCCACTGGACTTTCTCTCATATTTCCCTGTTCCTCTTAAACTGGGAAGCCCAGAACTGGACACAATACTCCAGGATGCAGCTTCACTAGGGCAGAGTAGAGGGGGAGGAGAACCTCCTTTGATCTGATGGACAGACTCTTCTTAATGTACCCCAGGATAACATTGGCCTTCTTGGCCACAAGGGCACATTGCTGTCCCATAGATAACATTGTCCACCAGGACTCCAAGGTCCTTCTCCATGGAGTTGCTTTCCAATAGGTCAACCCCTAACTTGTACTGGTGCACAGTGTTATTCCTCACGAGGTGTAGGACTCCACACTTGCCCTTGTTGAACTTCATTAGGTTTCCCTTTGCCCAGCTCTCCAGTCCATCCAGATCTCGTTGGACGGCAGCTTCTAGCACCAGCCAATCCTCCAAGTGTTGTATCATTAGCAAACTTGTGGAGGGTACACTCTATCCCTTCATCCAGGTCACTGAAGACGTGGAATAAGTGGACCCAGTACTGACCCCTGCAGAACACCACCAGCTACAGGTCTCCAACTGGACTCATCACGACCCTCTGAGGGACAGAGGGACATCCTTCAAGCTGCTTGACTATGGCAGAGCAATCCAGGACCCCACTAACACAATCCTTCTCTCAGGGAAGAGAACAAAGAAGTGTTAGTTCCCTGACTGAATGATTTACAACCATTAGCCAAAGATACAATCTCCATTTTGGTATGTTCCTCTTTCAGTAACTGTGAAACATGTTTTTTTCCATTATAACTTTGGAAATTATATACTATCTATTCTGTTATACCAAGATAATCTTGCCCATTTGCCCTCTCCTCATTAGAGATGCTTATGATTTGTAATACCTAAACTATCTCTTCTTAGAAGCTAACATTTTTAAACTTCCTGTCTGAATTTATAGACAAGGAATTTGCCTAAATCAAGGCCTTCCAAAATTTCTGATGGAAATACTTTTTAGCTGAAACCTTTTCCATTCTTAAAAAAATTAGAAAGCAAGAAAAGCTTTTGTTATTTATGAATTTTTACACAGTTTAGTGTACCCTATAAGCACTATTTCCTCCAATTGCACTTTAAATTTGTTTTTCTAGCAAAGTAAGTGGGCTTCCAAAATTATGCATTGTTAATTTACAGCATCTTTTTTTTTTTTTTCTCTTTTCAGTTGTACAAGCTTGTATAGAATAATTCAAGGAGCAGATTGGTTTAATATTTCCAACAGACGAAGGTAAAGCTCATTTCAAAGAAAACATATGGGATGTTTCTTAAAAACAGAATATATTTAAATCAGATCTCATTATGTACTCTTTCAAGGAAGTAAAGACATAGATTATTGTAACTCATATCAGTTTATCACATTGTAGCTTTATGTGCCAGTCAGCAGGCTCCTGTAGCATTTAATTACTTAGTCATCTTTATTCTACACCAGGTGCTTGAAAAAATCCTGTTATTTTTGTACACTAAAATTAAATGGAAAAGATCATATAATAGGATGGGCAGAATAAGTAGGATGATTGAGAAAACTTGAAGAATGGAAAGAGGAACCATTTATAAAGATCACAAAGAGATCAAGGTTGTGACTGAGTCTCTGCCAGCTGCCTGCATCAGTCAAGAATCACATAGGAAGAAAATAAGTGTAGAATGTTTAAAAGCTGCTCCTTCATGACAGACACGACTTCACAAAATTTCAAAAGTATTTTAGTTTCTGAACACACCTCTATGTGAAAGTCAATTTTATATCTACCCTGGCTAATATAGAATACATTCAAATGAAGAGCAATATTTAAAGTAGCACAACTCACCATGTATTTACCTTTTGTTACTTCATATTTTATGTAGCAAGAGAATTAATGAAGAAATGGAGAAAAACTCTGCCTAATATACAATCGTTAATAACTGGAGATACATAGACACACATGCAGCACACAGGTCTTCAAAGAAGAGGAGAAATAGTACATGTTCTGATAACCAACGACAAATAGTGACCAACACCAGAATAAAGAATGGCAAAGATCAGAGTGGGGAAAAAAAGAGAAAGTTTTTTACCTCTGTAATAAATACATATTGAGTATTTCAGATTCACTTCTCAAAAAGGACTAAAGACAAGTGAGTGGAGAAGGCTGTACTTTTCTAAATTCTTTCTCAGTTTACCATTTGCCACTTGATGCCTCTACTGCTGTAGTGGCAATACAGGAGTGTCCAAATAGGCTGGCAACTACTAGGGTTCAGTGTGAGAGTAGACCTGAAGCAGACATCCATAGCAAATTGCTTTTCTGCCTGCATGCACTGGGAAACTATATCAACAGGAACAGAAGAATTTGACTACGCATACTGATGATCTTTTACCAGAGGTCAATAAATGTTAGCTTACTTAAGACGTTCCTTTTGATTTGTCAAAAAAGATGCTTCAGGGCAGAAATAGAGGTAATTCTTCACTGAGACTATCCCTTGGTAATTTCCCTTCCCCCTCTGGTCTATGGACAAGTGCATGTGCTCATGGCTATTCACTGAAAATAGCCCCCACCATGTGCATTAATAGATATGCATTACATGAAATAAGCATCTGTAACTAATTCTCCAAGTGCTTCACAGTAGTACAGCCAAAGAAATAGAGGATGGAAAGTACACTTTAGCATCTACTGTTCAAACTTACAGACATGAAATATGAAGCTGTTGCTAACATTTTAAAACCTAACAGTTTGACAATCTCAAATTGCTTTGGTGTATTTATGTAGTGATGCCTTAATTAAGAAAGCGTAACTGACTTCCTTCTGAACTTGTTAAAATAGTTTAAAATCAGTAAAGGCTATTTTACTCATTTTCTTCTAACAGCATTTTAAAATCAGAAAAAGACATTTCAGAGCCTGTGTGGAAAGTTTTCACTTACAATAACCTTGCAGAAACTTTGAAAGGACTCCTTTGTGCACTAGAAAATAATGTAATACTAGATCATAATGGCAGATGTAAGCTTAATTTTCCTATAGATTACGTCAAAAAAAAAGACATTAAAAAGCTTTTCTTAACTTAAAGAGTACAAGACTACATTTTTTTCTTAAAAATTAAACTGTTTTTCACACAGTTAACAATTTGCTAAGAAAGAACCCCTCTAGTCTTCTCTGAAGGAAGACCTGATGCAAGTCTAGCATTCCCTAGGGATGCTACAGGATGTAAATCCAACTACGGATGAAGGGAGACACTGCTTGATTGAGCAAAGGTTATAAAATTGAGGCATAATTATGTTCATTAATATGTCTTCCAGCACCAGTAATCTTATGTAACTGGATTTTCTATTTCCTAGCCCACTGAAATGAGACTTTGTTATTTGTGTTTCTAGGTCAATGATAACCAAGCCTTAGTTGCCCTGAGAAGTTTGGAAGGCTTGATAGGCACTGGAAAGCACGGAGCGCTTGCAGCTTTTTCTTATTTTCTTTTCTTTGTTTTTGTTTATTTGTTTAAATATGATTTAGAACTAACTACATTGGAAAAAAAACCAAAACACACTGTACATCCCTGAGCTTTTGACAAAGACATTACCTTCAAAACAATTTTTCTAAAAATATGATTATTGTTCTTTATACAAAAGTAATCTGAAAAGACAGAGGTCTCAGTTTGGTAACACAAATTCCCCACTGAACGAATCACTGAAATCCAGAGTTATGACTATTCTGGATTTCTCCAACCATCAGTGGAACCCTATTGTGATGGGTTTGCTACACATTTAGCACGTATCTGCTGAATTTGCTTTCTTGCAGATTTTCCCTTCTTCGAGAAAGTAATGTTTTGAATATTCAACTCTGCATTTTGCTGTACCAAGAGAAGGTGTTTCTTTCTATGGCTAAGCTTTTTCTCTTATCAATAACAATACTGACCATGACTGTTAAAGAGACAGTAGTCTGTTCTTTTGAGGTCCTCTAGTGTTTTTTAAATGAAAAATAAATAAATAAATAAAAGTATCCTATAAACAAAGTAGAACAAAATCTGCTAGAGTACAACACTTCTTTGGCTGATCCAGACAGTTTGTAGGCTGAGTATATTTTGGTCTAAAGCCATTGTAACATGACAGCTAAAAAAGGGCACGAAAACCATTACATTTGATGGCTTGAATAAAACTATACAAGTATATAAAAACAGATTTGGGTTACATTGCTATACAGAGGAATGTAATGTTTTTGATTGTGCTTTTAGGAAAAAAAAATACCTGTTTCAAATATCTTATCAGGATTTAACATAAAAAATTCATCTAGGTTGCACACCAGAGACGGCAAAAATGCCTGAGTGTGGAGTCTGACAGAGACACAGAGGGAACCTCTTGAAGTTTTCAACTGTTTTGGGCTACGGAAAAAAGCATTTACTTTTACACAACAGCAGTAATCATCCTGCTAGCAGTGGAACCAGTTTTCAAATGCCAAACTGCTTGTAAATACGCATTCAGTTTTACATCAAAGGACTACAGTGTGCTTTTGGTGACAACCATCCTATACTGAAAATCCAGAAAAACTTATTTTTTTGTTAAAAAAACCCCACCCTACTCTGAGAAGAGTCATGACTAGTTTTGCAGGACAGAAACAGAAATGAACATGTAACTTATGGTTTGGATTTTTCCTAGAGAAGAAGATTACACAGGTCAAACTAAATAGATTAACCAGCAAGTTGTGATGTTAATACATATGCTTGTGTTTAACAATTACAGATGATCAAATTCTCCATTTCAGATGAGATCTAAATAACGGCACTTCAAAAGTTAAACATCCTTGAACGCTAAGCCCAGGTTCAAAACAAACTGGAGAAGAAAATGCCATCTACATACACCATCATACAGTCCACAGAAATACTTTTGTGGTTTTTTTCCTAAGAGTCAAAAGCACATACATACAGCTGTAAAATAGTTCACTGTGCCCCAATGAATTATAGAATAGTAATATGCTCAATGATACCACTTGAGTCCTACACTTACCAGTCTGCAAACACATTCGAGGCTGAACAGGAAGTAAGTGCTCTGCATCACTAATGACAGATCAGATTATGTGGTACTGATGTGTTCCTTCAGGAAAGGCACGTCTAAGCACCAACTCATAGATAAGAAAAATTGAACAGCAATTTGAAACATCCTTTCTTATTCTTGACTTCATTACGGGTTTTAGAAATGCTGCTGCTGATATATATTCCCATTAGAAGCCAAAAACTTAAAAATGAACAGTTTAACAAAAAGTGTGTTTCCAGTCATTCCTTTCAGGCATTCAGGTATTGCTTTGTCATTGACTAAAACCAGTAGACTAGAAAGATGTCAGGTTGTGACGTAGCAATCACTTCACAATTAAAATTAACATATTTTTACAGTTAGTTCAAAGAACAGAACCAGATCTAGACCAAAAACAATTTATACCACCTCTCCTACCTCAATCTCTTGAGCACAACATGGAGCCTACTTTAAGAAGGGCTTTTCCTTTACAAGTGTCTAGATGGTAAAAGTGATTTAAAAATCTGACATGAGATACAAAGGCTTTAAGAAGTTCAACCTCCTAGTAACTATTAAGACTTTTAACATTAGTGTGTGATCTAGAAACTCTGGACGATGCTTTAAAATAAACCCCAAAACATAAAACAAAAGTCAAACAAACAAACAATAGATGCAGTGAGTCCAAATAGTCTCCTCATTCCTCCATCTTCAAAGCAGTCTCTTCTTTTTAGGATAATTTGTTGGCTTCCGTTATGGTCAGTTTTTTATTATGAAAATACAAGAGTAGCTACTTTGTACTATCTGTGAACTGCACTGAATATTTTTTTTTAATTCAAATGTTGTTTTAAAGACAAAAAAAAGGGTTCACCAATCATGATGCTTTATTATTTCTTCTGGTATACATATCTAATGAGAGACCTTCTGTTATTTTATGTGAAATACGTGAAAAACTTCTATTATTCCTATTGGTACTAAGGATTTGTTTAATGTTGAATATTGGCAGCGTATACAAACTGAAAGCATCTTCCTACGTAGAAGCAAACAAAAGACTTGATGATATCTGTGGAATTAGCATACAAATTATCAGTAATTGTAAAGATAATTCTCCATTCTTTAAGTATGTGGAAATAAAATAAACTCCACTACCTATGCAACTACTTTGGAAAAAACAAACCACCACATCATGAAGAACTCAGCTTCAAATCCTTGAAGACACAGTACCTGAGGATTCTGTAATCCAACAGAAGAATCAGGGGCATTTATTTACATCTCTGATCAACAGAAGATGGGAAGAGAAGTAACCCTCTCTACGTGCTCCATTTTGCTTTGCCTGTCTCCCTCGGACTGGCTCCCATCAGAAACAGGATGACAGCTTATATGAAACTTAGGGACAAACCAGAATCTTTAACATGCGCAGAACTACTATCCAGACAAAGGGGACTAATGCTAAGAAATCAGCAGAGATGCAATGCCATTTTAAATTGTCTGCCAAAAAAACACCCCAAACAACCCCACAGGAAAACATCACTGTACAATGTCAAATAAAGTATCTCAGTGAGTCTATTTAAAGAGATTATGCTCTCTAAAAATCAACCTTCCAGACAAGGCAATATATCATCAAAAAAAGGATCCTCCCATTTCAGATGAAATTGCTTTGTAGGGCTATCTACAGAAGTTACATTTCTCCCACAGTTTTCATCAAAGTTTTACCTCCTTTGAAGAACCAAAGGAAAATTGTGTCCTGAATGCTAACTTTAATTAGCTTCAAACTGTGAAACTGTGCAGTGCAGAGCATATAACAGTATAGCTTTGGACAAGTTTTACTACTCAGTTATATAAAGCCCAGCAAATGAGGTTACCATAGAAATAATATCAGTGTGTCAAATTTGTATGGGTAGCAACTGATATAACTACTGCTTTTTGTGTAAGAAAATACAGGGAAAAGTGAGGGAGGGATAACAAAAAAAGTAAATTTTTTTTAATGCATCCTAAACATGCAGTATCTCCAGCCAGACACAAGACACACAAGATATCTGCTGCATATTAAATGGCTTATTACTTAATTTAGCAAGAGCCCTCAAATATTCTATTAGCACTAGCAACCACATATATCTGCCGTGTTTTGCACTATTTCCCTGCATCATGCAATAGTAATGGTCTATTTCTTCAACATAAGAGAGAGAAATTCCTCTTAGCCTTGCTCACCAGTAACAGCGGGCTTGCGTTTGTTTAGTCTGTATTACTACTGAGCAGTGATAAACTGTCATCTTTAACAGGCCATAAGATTCTTGCCTCAAACTGAGATGATAATACCATTAACAAGCTGGGTGCTGCACTGTTGTTGTTACGAGTAGTTAAACTCAGGTCACCTTTTGCTCATTTTGGGCAATTAAAACTTTTTCTGTACTGCTTCAAACAAACATCAATGGGACAAGTCGCATGTTTGGATTCATATTGTGCTAGTAAATGGTACTTTTTTAGTAATTGCAGTTCAAACTCCAGACACTCAAGAACAATTTCATGGTATGCAGCACTATGAATTTTCGTTCAATATATGAATAGATGATGCACTTTGTGAGCATGCCCATGTCTCACGTAAGAAAAAAAGGTTTCCTGTAACATCAGTCTCCTAAATGCAAGTGTATACCGAGGAGATGTTACCATCGAAAACCAATGGTATGTATTATATGATATCACCTATGAATTATAAATAATCAGAAAAGTGAGATCATTGCAAAAAAAGTCTCAGAGGAACATCTCCTGACAGTAATGTAAGGGGATGAATATTTCCCTCTGCAGGAGTAAGCACTGGCACCACAGCCCAGATGAATGCTAAGGCAGCAAAATGCTAGAGACTGGTTGCAATTTGAGACTACCTCTAGTGTTCCTGTTCTGGTTTTTGGGTTTTGTCATGTATGGATGCATGCATGCATACATGACAAAGGACTGCTACTGGAAACCCTTTCAGAAGCAGAAATCCTGTCAAAGCTAATTACTCCTCTTTCTTAGAAACAGTCACTTTGGTTTCTCTCCTGAAACAAATGGTCTAGACGTACAACTAAATAATTACAGAACAGTCAACAATCTATTCTCTTCTGTCGGATTCTCCTTATGCAGCACAATACCAGAGTCAGGGACAGGCAGCAGAAGAGCGGCTATGCTGGCTCAGAATAAAGGTCCTATGTCACCAGGACCAGCTGTAAAAGTCATGTCAATCAAATCATGTTCAAAGTAGGGGAAAAAAAAACAAACTCCTCAAAACTATCACCCAGAGCTCAAACCAGAAAGTTTTCCCCCGTCAAACCACAATTCCCTGTTACGCTTGCACTATAGTTTATCTTATGGTGTGTGTTACCTGTTCCCCTCTTACTAATTCCTTGTGTCTCTCAACAGTTATTTTACAATCACCAAGGTCTACCTCTCCCTGCCTTCTCTTTGTTTTTTTTTTTTTGCTCTCCAGTTTTCTGCTATGGCTACCCATTTTCAAAACTATCTAAAGCAACAGAGTCTTTGTAAAGCTTATACCACATAACTAGTTACTGTGATATGACAATGATCAAATTATATTTGATCTCTGGATTTGGCCACTTCTCCAAAATTTTCTGTCTTTGGTTCATATGCTAGTATTTTCAACATCTGCTCAGTAGGGAAAAATTGCTGTAAAACCACCGCTGTAAAAAAATAAGCATTTGAAACAGGAAATACTCTACTCCAGGCAATTCTCCAGGTGTATTTGGGAGAGACACAAGGAAGGAATACCTGAAGGGCAACAAGACTGCTTCCCTCTGGTTAGACACCTCCTTCATCTGGTTCTAGTTACCATCAGGAGTTACAGAAACATGAAAAAGCAGAGCTTTACACCTGTGCAATGACTGTACAAAGCAATGGTATTAAAAAACAGCGCAAAGAAAAAAGCAAACCACTACTGTAATATGTCACATATTCTATGGTAGCACAGCAATGCAGCAGGTATCACAACAAAGTTGTGGGGGGTTTGAGGGTGTCCTGTTTGTTTGTGTTTGGTTTTTGGGGTTTTTTTTTTGAGGATTGCTTATTTGTGTATCTGTGTGTGTTTGTTTTAAGTACCAGAGAACTTTCCCACATTTTGAATCACACCAAAAACAAGAAACAGAACTTCAGCTGGAAGTTTTAGCCCCTTGTCAAACAGGGAGTATCCAAATTTGTCACAAAATGCAATAGTCTGTATTGCTTTAGTAGTTCCACTTCTGCCTCTACAAACCAACCCTGTCCCACAGAATAGCCTTGCTAAGTCTTTGCATTTTCAGATAGGTGATCTAGCAATGTCTCATAAAAACAACAGAAAGCTCATCTGGAACTGTAAATTAAACCAAGCAGGTAAGACAGGAGAAAGACAAAAAAAAAAAAAGGCTGCTTTCAGTCAGCCCTACCAATAACAAACTGGGCATTGCTGGGCATTCAGTATGCTTATATTAATAAAAAAACACTAGGCAAACCTGCTTGAAAATTGTCCCTGTTTTTCAAGTTGTGTTAAACCACGCAGTTACAGGTTCGTACCTTCCTGCTATCCAACTGAGTTTGTTAGTTGATTTTAACTTAATCTGATTTGTGTTTGGGTTTTTTTTTCAGTAGAAAAAAAATTGAAATGCAAATAATCCAGGGAAAGTTTTTCAAAACATCCACAGATACTAAAGACAAATATTTGTCTTATTTTTCCCATCATAAGTTATTATAACAGTAGTTAACATAAATCATATTCCTTGTTGAAAAATAATTCTTTAAGAATGATTAATTTTTAATTGGGGAGGGGGGGGAGAAAAGAAAAGGCCCTCCTGAACCTTATTTTAAATGTTGCCATTAATAATTTTGAGGACTACAAAATGGGTTTTCTCTTTATGAGAAAAAAATAAAAATCTTTTAATATAATTGACACTACTTTGGGGTCAATTACTGAAAGAGATTAGCACTTAAAAGCATACTTCCATGAAGCACGGCATATTAAAGTTAACTCAGCTCCACAAATACTTTCCCACAAAATGCAGACTCATCTGACAGATCACAAGACTTACTACTTATGTCCATTCATTTCATTTCCTTTCTCTGTTTCTTTTGTTTCTCCAAAATGAAAAGCTTTTCTTCTTTTTTAAGCTCTTCAGGCAAAGAATTGGAATAAATGGTTTCACATGTAGTAAACTCAATGTCTATTAAACAGGATTTCTTTATCTTTAGAAACTAAGAGTTTGAAACCATAAACAATTTCTCATTAAGATGCAAAAAAATCACATATAATCAAATTGTTATTTTTAGTCCTTAATACTAAGAAATAAGCCGAATGCCATGGCAAAGTTATCTAGTAAAGGTACGGAGAGAAGTAGAAGCAATAAGTAAAATGCTGAAGATACAAAAAATAACCCTGAGAACCAACACATGGAATGTCTTAAAACAGACATTGGACTTGCTACACACACAGATTCTTAGACCACACACATCATCCTAGTACCAAACGTTTTTCAGGCTAGCATCAAACAGTGTGAGTAACATCTGTTCTTTGTTTGTTTTATCATTTTTCTCTCCAGTGAGAAAAGTACCTTTGTTTTTACATACTGTGGGGTTTTGTTTATTTGTTTTATATACTGTGCGGTGCTTACTACTAGCCATTACTTCATGGAATTCTACTCCACAACTTTAGACCCAGTGTTAAGATAAATAACTTCTCCTACTCTTCCAGTGTTGCTGCACCACCACCACCACAAAGAGCGTAAGTAGGAAGGCACAGATGAAAACTGCAGCTAAGCAGCTATGCCCACCAGACTAAGAATCAAGACTAAGAATCAGACTAAGAATCAAGCAGCTAGAAATGTCAGAAGGCATTATTTGCATGCTCCTACAGAGGAGTACGAGATCATCAGAAAATGATCCCAAATGACACTGACCTACTATTGAAAATGAATAATTTCAAGCAAGTATGACTGCCTTGTAGTTTCAGGCTCCTTGGAATGTTTTGTTTTGGTTTTTTTTTGCCTGTGCACATCATCTCCTCTCTATTCACCTCAGTTCATTGCATCCAAGCTCTGAGTCACCTCTGAGTCACAAATACAGCATGACAGAGAAAAATGTGGATTGATTGCACATCACTGTTGTTGGAGAAACCGCTACATGGTCAGTTCCCCTACTACCGGTATGCAGACGTCAAACATTGCTACAGAATGATTTGATCTTTGCAGAATGCAAAAGAATACAAAACTAACTGCCAAATATCGGAGATACAGTTTTCAAGGAACCTTTCATTAGGCTTCTTTCTCCAAGAAAGATTAGTACCACCATCGCACATCACTGGGCACCTTTACCAATGCTCAAAGAAGAAAAGCTGTAGCAGAGTTTAGGCCTTTTCTTTAATAAGTAGTGTGGGTTGGACCTGAACGTTTGTTATTGCGAATAGTAATTCATCTTTTAGCTCAGTTTCTCAGTATAGCCCTTGGACATGGAAGATTGGACATCTTCTTGAGTGGAGGAAGAAAAAAAAAATGCCAGTACTTATCAAAACCTTGAGTCAAGGACCTTCATGTGCCTCACTCCCAGCTTTCCACAACTGGGACTGTTCCTAACCTAGTCATAGCAGCATTGGATTTCAAATTCTACATGGGAGTCATCCTTCTCCTCATATCCAAAAAAAAAAATAAAATATGAACGAAACAGAGAATATCTAAACAGAACAAAGTAATGCAGTGTGAAAGTGCCCAAGTCAGCGCATGCTGCTGTCAGCTCAATCTCTACATGGGCTAATTTCTCTTACTGAAAAACTCATTTGTTACTAACATAGGTAGTACTGGATAGATATGCCCTATCTGTTATTTATGTAAGGAAAAATGGAAATAGTTTGATCAGCAAGAACTCAGAGAATAGAGAACTAACTAAAAAAAAAAAAAAGACTTTTTAAAACACTCCTCAGCAAGGGAAAATACTTCTGCCAGTAAGATGTTGCTCATACTTCAGTTTGGATTCAGGATTTCTTGACCTTTTAAGCATTGAGCTTTACAGATTTGCCTTGCCACTGGAAGCCTGTCAGGTTTTCAGTGCTTCCTATGCCTCCTAATTCTTCCCTGGGGACGAAAGCAGCCACATGGGGGTTAGTGTGCATGTACCCACCTGATGGCACAACTGCTCTGTGACTCGGGGAACAGCCACAATATCAAAGCAGAATGCGCAGATACTGACCAGGCTATACATGAAACTACCGTAAAAGGCGGTGTACAGCTCTGCATGACTTCTAGATGCTCCCCAAGGCCTCATGTGCTGAATCTACCATTCACAACTTTCGGCTCGATCCACAAGAGCAGTGCTAGGAACAGAAGGAGTTTGTGGATGCGGGCAAGCCCCTCACACATAGAGGAGAGCAAGAGCATGGTGCCTGTTGGCCAAAGGTGAAGTACTCAGGTAATTGCCTAGGAAAGAAACTACACTTGTTTCTTAAGTGCAGGTTAAGCAGTGCTAACTAACAGACAGCTGTGAAACCTCTGAGACACTAGGATATGGAAAATCTGCCAAAATACACAGTGAAATTGATTATGTATTTTCCCATCCTAGAAATCCAGTAGAAGTGAAAACACATCATTCAGCTAAGCCAGTCTGGACCCAAGCATCAGTTTAAGCTCACTTAGCAAGGCTATTATGAGCATATTCATTATGCTGAGAGCAGAAGTCCACATAAGGGATTTTAATCTCGTATGCAACTATTCTTAGCTTTTTGTTTTTCTTCCTCTTCCTTCACTTTTTATTAATTTCAGACTTTGTTATAATTTGTAAATATAGCCCTATATTTACAAACAACAAGTGCACAGCTTCAGCATATTTCAGTTTGTGTCACTCAAGGAAGACTATGAGGAAAAAAGTACCACCAAATCCCACATGCTTTTACAGTTTCCCCTCTAGCTGGCTATGTGTAGCACTCCGAGTATCCTCCTTTGGTTTTCTTTTTCTTCCAACAGCTCAAAAGAGCATCACTAGGCTTAACAATGTCAAATAAAAAAAAAAAAGAACAACAAAATTAAAACAGTATTTTCTGTCAGCTTCACAAGAGTAAATTAGCTCCAGGCACTTTTGACAAGTAAACAAACAGTGCTTCTGTCAGCTACGCTTTTTTGGTTTAACCTTGAAATCCTTAGCAGTTAGGAGCTAAATTCTCTGTCAAAAGCATAACAGATTTAAATTTTAAAATATTGAACTAAAACTCTCCAATCTTTATGATGAATATACTCTCCATTCTCTGTGTATTTAATTACAAAAACATGTAGATTTCTACATATATCAGAAGTGCTGCTCAAAATAAATCCACAGAGCAACAGTGCTCTATAGACGCAAGCTAAGCAGTGGCCATTTTAAAAGACTCAAACCTAGAAACTTTCTAAATCCTCACAATTGAAAGAAATAACATGTCATCCCAAGTTCTCATTCATTTCTATTCATACCGAAAAGCTGCCGGGAAAACTTAGCACCTAGCTCTAGGAAAAGTCTAAAAAACTCAGAAGATAATACTCCTCAGATACAATATTTAGGTTACAACTGCTAAGCATTATTTTTTCTTCCCCATTTAGAAGGTTCTGAGTCTCTACTGCACCAAGGGAAAAAAGGTTAATAGGAGTCTACTTTTTAGTCAGAGCTTCGGGACTCATTTCTGTATCAGTCACTCAGGCTCCTGAAAGCGTCCACACCAGCATGATGGCACATGCTAAACAGAGAGCTGACATCAGTGTGAAGCCTTCCACAGGGCTTCTCTGCTTCAAAGCTCTAGATGGAAAATCATGCACAGAGAATGTTTAGGGCACCATTGATAACTACTAAAAAAATTATGCCTTCCCTCTCCCTTGTATTTATTTGATGCTAAAATATTTTCAAATTAGTCTTCCTTGTTTTAATTTAGAACTCTCAAATGTTATATTTTTTAACACCTTCAGTTGAAGAGTTTCTTCCTTGGCCTGAACCTGTTCCCTTTAAGGTTGTGAATGCTTACAAAAATTTCTAGCCTATCTCTTCTGAGGCAGGCTCATCACTCAAAAAGGAGAAGGAACAGCAAAAGAGAAAAATGTACAAATTGCCAGTACCTGAACAAAAAAAAAAGGGAAATTCTCCCCCTCCAAAAAACCAAACAAATAAAACAACCAAAACAGACTTCATGTCAACTTGATTCCAAGCTGAGTGAATATAGACTGTATAAAACCTAAAGCACAAGGAAAAAAAAAGATGACCTGAAGTACTATTTAACAACAAAAAAAAGAGATGTGTTTTTCCAGTAATTTCTTTAAAACTATCTCATTTACTAGTCTCTCTTCAATTATTGCTAATTCTAAAGTCTTTCTGACCTGTTTCACTGACTTAATGAAAAATATACCATTAAAAGTAATGATCTGATTCAATCACTGAAGTCTCTGTTGGTATCGAAAAAATTTACATCCCAGTGAATCCCACATTTATAACCATATACATATTTTAATGACTATTTGTAAAATCATAAGCATAGTCCTTTCATTAGTCAAGACATTTTACTTCAGCATGTAGTTGCTTCAAGGGATGGAAGTCTTCTGCGTTGTTTTTTTTATATCTATTATATTATCTATATTAGGATTTTTTGAATAAAAATACTTAGTAATACAGAATAAAGCTATAAAACTCATTCCAACTTCAAACAAAAGTGAGAATAAACGTATCAGAACATTTACTTAATGATTTATGGCTTCAGTTTATCACGGTCTCTAAAGCTTGTTTGCAAAAGCAAAATTGCCAATGACATTACTATGAAACTAACTGCGAAATATCATGGCTGTTTTGTATTATATCATCAAATATTAGCACAAATCATTTTTTTCCCCTCACCATTTACACCTGCATTTAACAAGAAAGGTCTAGAAGATTAAAATCATAGTGTAAAATAAGTAACTTACTAGCATCAGCATCTAGAAGTTCAGCAGAACTATACAGGTACCTATATATCCCTGAAATCTGGCTTCAGAGAAACAGGGTACAGAGACACCCGAACAACAGCCATCTGTCATTAGCAGAATCACATGCCTGTCTGAGACGCCATCACTATCAAAAACTAGAGTTAAGGCTTATCTCCATTCATCGTAGAACCAGAAGAGGCTGCTCACATCTCAGAAGTTACTGCACACGTGCTTCCTATTTGACAGAGTGGGCTACGAGGCTTCACAGGCAGTTAATATAGAGCACTTGCAATCGCTTCCTTCACTACTAGCCCTGACACATAATGCTACATCAACATGAAACAACAAGATAGAAAGGATCTTCAAGAAATCTTTGGGTTTGTACAGGATTTTTTATTTTTTTTTTTTAAAGTGTCCTCGTGCATTACAGGAGAATAAATTATAAGATGAACAATCAACGTAAAATAGCTTGCTAGCAATAAAGGAGTCTTCGTGAAGACAGCGTTTCACTCCCTACAGGAAGAAGTGTCTAAAAACCCACTTGCTCTGGTTTTGCTGGGACAGAATTAGAGGCCAGCCGCGATCTGCAGGCCATTAGCAGTTTGGAGTGAGCCAGGGCAGCCTACCCCATTTGGCTATAGGTGCATCCTGTACCATGAATATCACACTCAGTATAAAGAGGGAAGTCTACTGCAGAGGGGGTCTCCTGCTTGGGCTCCTCCTCTTGCTGGGGATCCTCCTGACCCTGCTCCTCTTCCTGCTTATGAGGACTGCCTTTCTGTATATTGTGACCACCATACATTTGCTAGACTGAGTAGCTTTGTTTACTTTATACTGGCATTAATATTCATTTTGTAGTTTCTTTAATTTCTTAATTCCAACCAATGAGTCTCCTTCCCTTTTCTCAATCCCCCTTCTTGGCTGGGGAGGGGTCATCAGTTTAGCCCCAGGTATGGGGGTAAACAAACATCACCCCAAAACCAAAACAGAAACCAAAAAACCTCAAACTCCATAGGCAAGTAACAGCCACCTCACACAAACAAATGCTTTCTATCTCAATTACACTGTGCTCAACAGAATTCAGTTAACTGTTGACATAAAGTAATCTCAGCAACTCTGTGAGGAATGACTGTGGATGTTGCAGGCCTATGAAGCGCTGCAACTGCACAGAGGAATTGTACCTTATTACTGATGCTCAGAGTACTCTGAATCATCTGATGTGGACAACCACTGACAGCACTTTAAGTGACACCTCACAAAATGAGGATTCAGGATCCAAATCTGATTAAAAAACCCCCAAAAAAGTAAACAATCTACCCCATAACAACTAACCAGTCTGGATAAATCTGTAAGTAGTACATAAGGACTTCTAGCAGCTGAAAGTGTAGGAGTGGGAATCCTAAATCCAATATGACACTTTTCTGAAGGACAACACAACTTACTTCACAGGAAATGTGTGTTAGTGTAAACAAAACTATTTCTAAAAAAATGCTCCAAATCTTTAAGCCCCAGTTGAGATTTAGACACTGTTTGGCTGCTAAAGTTGAAAGAGAAGAACTTCAGAAAACAGAGCTGCTCCTAGTAACACTCCTAGCAGTTTCTCAGACCCTCAGACTAACCACCCAGCATGAGAGAAATTCACTGAAACCCAGGTCAGAAGATACAGATGTATGGTAACTTTTGAGGAACACCTAATAGATGAGGTTAAGAACTCTTGTAAACAAAAAAAACCCCACCAAAGAACCCCCTTGCCCATTAAACCAATACCTACGCATTCATTTCTTCTGTATTCTAAAAAAGTAACAGAACAAAAATGACAAAACTAACAAAGAAATGAGCAGAATCCCCTTCCCTCCCATCATCTGAACACACATTTTGAAGTCTAGCCTTTAATCTTAAGAATCTGCATGAAAACAGGAGTGGGTGGCTGCCATGGCAACATACATTTTCCAATTTATTGCTGATGTTCCTAGGGTGGATTACTGGCTGTAATAACAAGGGATTGAGGATCCAATAGTTCAGTAGCTAACTGGAATAAATATTCTTCTCCCCTAAGTAGTCTGCCTGCAGCAACAAGAAGCAAGATCGAGATGAACATATCCTTAACAGAAAATAAAATAGATTCTTCATCAGTCCATGCCTGCAAATGCAGACAAAGTTTCAGAAGGATTATAAAGTAACAGCAAAGTTTTTCTTATTGTATGTTTAAGAATATGGAACGCATCATAAACTAATGCTTCTGTTAGTTTTCTCCAAAACTATGACAGAGGGAGAACTCTGCCCTTTGAGAACACAGGATGAAAGAGGATAAAACTCTCTAGCACTTGCACAAAATTCATACAGAAAAGTGTTAGTTATGTAAAGAGGTTCTTAAAAGATTTGGAGTAATCCCTGCAAGCTCTATTCCACACCTTGAATGACAAGTGAACAGCTTTGCTAAACAGAGTATGCCTCTGTATAAAAAAAATATATCAAAATAGATCACAGAAAAATAAATGAGATTTGAGAAGATTCAGTGATTATACAAAAAGCATCTCAAACTGGTTTCAGAATGAGGAAGGTATGAGCAGGCTAGCTCTAACTTATGCGGGATATGAAAGCTCCTGAAAAAAATATTACAATAGCCACTGTATTATTGTGGCTCTCCAGCAGTTCTCTGCAGTTGGAAAAACAGATTGGCTGCTGCTGTGCCACTGTTTTTTTTCCTGGCTCTCTGCCTTTGGAAAAACACAGACTCCAGCAAAAAAATATTTGCATTTAGAGGAATGTCCTGTGCTGTTTCCTTCTACCAGTCCATTTTTGTGATACAGTGTGGGAGCTCATCTGTTCAGGTACTGTCCTTAGGTTTCAGCTAATATCCAGTATTTTTTAATGTAAGTGAAACACCATCTGATCTTAAAAAAACATACACTGGATTGAAATCCCTAAATACTTTTACAGGCAGTTACAGCTTGGATAAAAAGGTGCCGGTAGTTTCATTTGCAAGTGTCTCAAATAATGTGCTCAATATGCAGCTGGACCCTCCCACCCCCCACAAAGAAAAGACAATAAAATGTTGAGCATCATCACAAAAGACGGGACAAAAACCACATTGCTTTATTACAGTATAAACCACTGGTGCAACTTCACCCCAAGTATCACATGCAATATCAGCCACTATACCTCCATAAGGATCTAGTGGAGTCGAAAGAGCACAGGGAGATGAACAGAGGTAGTTAAGGGAATACAGTAGCTGTATTAGGGGTAGAGATTAAAAATAGGTCACCAATATGCCTGTGCTCCCGTACCTTCACTGGCTATGCCCATGGCTCATGCTTGAAGATTAGGTCACAGCTAGCCATGGTCTTCCCACCCAAGACACAGAGGTGGTAACAGATGGTCTGCTACAACCTAGTGCATCAAGGCGTTCTGAGATTTCATTGGTACTAGATGGGCTACTACTACTAATGATGGCTGCAGAATGGTCTTGTGGTGCGTGAGACAAGAAGATACCAGAGAAGGAGGCATTAGACTTATTGCAGGCTTTTAAGAGACAGAGTGAAATGCTGATCGCTGCTGTTTCTGCAGCATAAGCCTGATTTCTGTCAGACACATCTCCCTTCACAGCAATGGCAGAATGTCCTCTTAGATATTTGAGAATAACTATAAAGAAGAGCAGGCTTTATTCAGTGGCTTGAAAAAGACCCATTGAGGTCCTAAAAGTTTATACAGGAGTCTTTGATTAAAACAAACAAGACACTGAATCCTCAGAAAGGGCAATATAACATGTATATATTGATAAATACCTATGTCAGAACGATAGTATTAAGAAGGTAGCACCACAGAAATATTTTACATTTTTATACTGAAAAAGTACACATCAACTGTTTTTTCTACAGTAAGACTACCTGGTTTACTCTGCATTAGTGACAGGGTATTTTGTTCTTTCGTTATCCAGGTTATTTATTATTTTAAGTACAGATCTATTGCAACTTTCCTGACTTATCACAAGACAACCACACTTCTGGGAACAAGCTGAAATAACAGCCAAAAGCAACATTTTTTTCTGTCAAAGTTAAAAACACACTGCAATGACATCCTCATTTAACACTTTATTCCTTGTGCCACGTTTTTGTTTACACATAATTTGTTTGGAGAAACAGCTCAGGAGAGCAGAGTGATGCACACCTGAATCATTCATGTAACACACGGATTGGTTTTGAGTAAATCCTTAGTGAGCAACAGCTTTAAGTCAGACAGGTCCACTTGAGATCTCTCATTTAACTTCAGTCATTAACTACACTCTTCATTTCCTTTAAGGAAATATTCCCACTGACAATTTCCACCTCTTCCTCCTAAACACACCTCAAAGAAAAGAATCTCATTTAAAGCTTAATAAATTGTACAGTAAATTTTTTTCATACAGTACAATCTCTCTTTTTCACCAATAATCAACATTCAGGATTATCAAACATGTAGAGCACTTAAAATTTCAAGAGTCCTTAAAAAACTCCTATCCTTTACAAGTTTACTTAAGGAGCTCTCAAATCATTCAGTAATGCTGATTGACTAGTGGGGAGGCTAAAACCCCTCTTGACAGAGCATATAGCTTTTGGAAACACATTCTTACTTTGAAGAGCCACTTTACAGCAGCGTGGCACAGATTCCTCAAACTCTTTCTTCAATCACACCCTTGTCTGTCGGTCCAGGTTGCAGATATACCTTTAAGCAAAAGGCTGCATAGATCCTCCTCTTCCAACTGCCTTTTTTGCCCCTCACAGCTCACATCTCAGTCAAAATTAGTATTTTAGCAATATAGTTGACCACCTCTACGCAGCATAGATTTTCTGCTTATTTCATGTCTCGTGATGAGATGTATAACAAATTAATAAAGCCCTTTCTAGATGATAATTAAGAGCATAAACTAGGGCAGCACTGATATCCTAATATTCATCTTTTGATTCTTATTGTTAATAATTTCCTGACATAGAAGCAGATTTTAGTACAGGAAATATCCAAGAAAAACAAGTAGGAATTCATTTAAGAAAAAGCCCATTGCCCAAAGTCAGGTAGGCACATCGAAAGAGCACAGAGAAGTTAAGACTAGAAAAAAATGTTTTTTTTTTCCCTCAAAGACTTTTCCTGCTGGTAAAGAGAACAATGGCACACCAAAAGGATGACAAGTAGAAAGCAGTTTCCACATGGCTATGCTAATATTTTTTGATAAAGTGACAATAGCTAAGTAAAATAGAAAGAAATACTTCTAACTTTCAGCATTTGATTACTTTAACAAACCAAGCTTCTCACATGAGACAAAGACAGCAACCTCAAAAAGTCTGAAGAGTATCTGAAATATTAATGATCCATCCATAGACATAAAATTACCAATCAAACATTCACAGGTCTTTGGCCAATTCATTCTGAGCTCAAACGAAGCTAAGTTAAGCATCTCTGTGATCTAAGACACATGCATTATTTAGCATTAGCTAGAAATTTGTTCATTTATGCAGACAGATGCCAACAGGATTTATGCGAGAGGGTACCCATTTCTGCTTAATTTGAAATGTCCCATTCTCTCTCAGAAAGCTAAACCACAGTGATTTATATAATTAGGCAGTCTTTGTATTTAGCAAAAGCACACTTGCAAAAAGCTACAGTTATGAACTCTTCCAGCACAAAAGCAAGATACAGCTCTGAGCACATCTCCGGAGAACAAGGTGTCAGCATCTGCATTGCCTCCTCTTGTACACAGGTGTGACTCTAGGTATTTCCATACACACAAAACCAGCACGCTGATTTTTCATGGTAGTTTTGTAGCTTTTATTTTTTGGGAGAATAAAACAGTCACATAAGGGTGGTGTTCTGGCATTCTGGGGGGGCAGCTGATCAAAATCTGCATCACATACTTTAAAATCTTAACTGAATATTCATAAGGAAGACTGGGAAAGAACAGAATGAAAGGGAAAACCTGAGCTGGTAAGGACATGCAAAATAAGAAACTGGAATGATGGAAAAAACACCGATGACAAAACCTGCAAAGGCAACTGCCTTCACTTTCTTTTCCTTCTAAGCCATTCCCCTGTGTCAGTACCTTCGCAGATGAGTTTGCTATGCTTCAGGCGTGTGAATGTAGCCTCAGCTAAAGGCACATTTCATACAGACAACTTTTAAACTCAGTTACTTTTAAACTTCCTCTCAGCATCCCGAAGCACTTAGATTTTTCCATTATTCTTGGGACTGCCACCACAGCTCACTCTCCAAGACAAAGAAATTTTGAGAATAATTAAAATAGGAAATTCACGCTTCCTTATTTAAGCTTCCTCTTGCCCTGCCCTCTGCAAGACACAGAGCACAACGCAACACCCAGACAGGATGTGCTCACTACTTTATTGTGTGAATTATTTAGTACGTGATAAGATTATAAGCTACGACAGATGATGAAAGTTTGTCTGAACTACACAAAAATCAGTTCAAAATATTTATAAATATTTGCTATATCCTGAAAGATTGCTGTTAATCTGGGAAATACAGGCCAAATCTGCAGCCTTGTTTCAGGTGACTAACATTGCCGTGGGTAAT
Source organism: Baryphthengus martii (assembly GCA_013396935.1). Lineage (NCBI taxonomy): Eukaryota > Metazoa > Chordata > Aves > Coraciiformes > Momotidae > Baryphthengus > Baryphthengus martii. The sequence continues at coordinate 204,114 of VWZK01007203.1, forward strand.
GTTTGCTTTTAAAGCACAGGAGATGATTAATATTTAAAAACAAAAACAAGTTTGGAATTTGATTTTTAAGTCATTTATTTCCTTCTGTTCAAACAGACCTCAGTAGCACACAATGTGAGCTAAACCAAACTCTCACATAATACCGTACTTATTTATCTAGCATTGCTGAAGCCAAGCACTGATTGGGAGAGACACTAACAGAGGGAAAGACAAAATTATTGCCATTAAGCTGAAGCAAACAAGTAATTTCATGTATCTGAGGGAAGAAAAAGTAGATTAATAAGAAGAATGGTTATTGAACAACTAGACACAAAAAGTAATGTCATACAAGAATGATTGAGAACCTAGAAAAATAAAGAGCAGAAGATGAGACTATCATGGGCGTACGTCTTTCAGAGCTGAGCCGCTATTTCACCACTTACATTTTGAAGTACCAGCAAGGACAATACCTGGTAAGCAAGCTGGAAATAAGAGCAAAGGGATCACACAGAAGTGGGGATAAAGTGAGATGTTGAACTGCTCAATTTGCACGAGGATGACCTCAAAACACTCAGACTTACTCAGACTTGAAACTAAAGGAAAGAAGAGAGCAGAGGGACCCAACCGTTGCTCAAGGAGGCTTGGAGAGAAACTTTTCAAAAAAAAAAAAAAAAAAAATCATCTTG